>VZTB01012130.1:106479-127927 GCA_013397245.1 Thryothorus ludovicianus | reverse complement strand
TTTTATATGGAACACTTAGATTTTGTATGGCAGTAGTGAGAAAAAATGCTGTCTATATCCAGTACTATTGAAAAGAAAAAAGGGTAAAAATCTCCCCCATCCTAAAAAGACTATGAACTCTCAGCCTGCAATGTGTATGGCTGTTGTTTTGTTTATTAGGCTATGCAATTAAACATATAAACAAGTGTGAAGATTTTTGAATGTTAATTTTGCCACTGGAGGGAGCCCATATTCCATAGATGCTGTAGGAAAAAAAAAGGATTCTAATTTTAAAAGAAACAAAAATAGGTGCTTCTACAATATGACACGTTAATCCTAGTGTTGACTTTGCACGGGTGCAGAATTTCTGTTATACTTACTATACTGTTCATTTTTATTACTTCCAGGTAAAGAGAAAATTCTAACTCAAAAGTCAGAAAAGCAGTTGCTTGCTTTGAATATAACTTTTTCCAAAAAAAGAGATTGTTTGGAAAAAAACTAATTAGTGCCTGAGTTTTAACACTGGGGTATGGAAGTGCACAACCAGAACACAAGATTAGTGTAGCTCTAGAGCTGGCAGAGCCTTCAACTTGTTTTTAAAGTCTTTGCCTATCATTTAGTTTCATTTTTCATAAAAGCAATTATGTTCTGATCTAAGTGGATTTGCTAGTATGATTTTTATCTTTTGAGACCTCTGACTTTTTAAATATGATCTTGAGATAATCTGTTCTAAAGCATGGTTCAAATGTCTAGGAAAGTTACCAATGTAGTGCTGTTTGTCATCATCTTATAATAACCGGTTGACAGGCAAGAAGCTATTAAAGCTTTCCTCTCCCTTGAGGGTTGTTTGATTTGTCATTTGCCATTTTTGCAGGCTGTGTACTCAAACCAATTTGTGATAACACGACCAGAAAGCTAAATTCAGAAGAGTTCATGCTGACATTGTTATTCCACACCAGAGGCCCAGCAGGGAGAGGTAGTGCTATAATTCAGATAACATGATGAAATGAGATCTTGTATCACAAAGACTTTGGTGGATGAAGAAATATAAACATTTCCTCTTTTTAAAAGATAAACATTTCTCCTTTTTACTTAAATTAGAAGGAGATGTGGGGCATACTAAAGTTGCATTTGCTATTTTTGTTTAACATTTTTAAAGAAAATTCAGCTGAACTAAGACTTAGGGAGGCGGTTGAATTACAATATCTTCTCTCAACACATACTTTAAGAATTCAGATTTACTTTGCCAGGTAGTTTTTATTTCAAATATTTGAAGTACGTCAGAAGAAAAGTATTCAACAAGCTATATTTATCACAGGAGATACTTTAAAAGTAAATTGCATAAGCCTAAAAGAGTTTAACGTTTTCATAATTAAATTGATATTGATTTGTTGAATATTTTAAAGAATCATTTTTGAGAATATAAGACAGGTCAGAATGTTCTTTCTTTTAGCAGTGAGATCATAAACACTAGCAAGAGTTTATAGTGGAAAAGTTAATTTCCTACCTATTTTGCCATATCATAGTTAACAAATTTTGCATTTTCAGTTAATTATGTAGCATTTCTGATCTTGATATTTGAAATGGAATATCGTCTCTTGTTTGTTCTTATTTATTATTATTTTTTTTAGTTTATCCTTTTTGTATGTAAATGCAATGTGATCTTGCTAGAATTAGGATCTGCAGCTTTGCATGTGTGTATTCCACATTGGCAACTGAATTTAACTTGAGTATTATACTTTTCTAAATATGCTTCAAGAAAACCTGTACTAGCATGAAAGAAAATATTGCAAAGCAAATGCAATAAAATGAGGTATTGAAGTGTATCACAGTGATTAAAGATTAATTATTATCCTGTCAAACCACATTGAATTGAAGTCATAGATATGTTTTAGATACTAACATTCTGTAGTGTCAAATCTGAGGTTTTTCTTGAAAAGTTTGTTCTGACAAGTCATAAGCAAGTAATTTTGTTCATTCTTGATAGTTTGTTCCAAAAAACATGCACTGGAATAACTGCAAATTCTAATGAAGAAAATCAGTGAAATACGAGATAAAGAAAAATAAACTGTGTCTTAATTAAAAACAAATTAAGTTATTATAAGTATTGACATAGAGAGTTTCTGAGTGTTTCATTGTATTCAAGGTAAGCAACGGCTTTAGATTGTTCCTTTTCTGCTTGCACAGTTTGAAGTTTTGCTGCTTAGAATATGCTCTTAAACACAAAGCAATTCCATTTTCAAACAGCTTTCTGACCTCTTCTTTCTATCAGGAATATTCATCCTCAGAAGAGCTCTTCAATGGAATTTAAAGTGAAGTAAATGGAGTGTTTGGCTTCTGTAGAGTTCTTTTGATGTAGGTATTTCAAGCAGTTCAACCAAAGAGCTTTTTTTGTTTGTTTGGTTGTTGTTTTTTTTTTCATTATGACCGGGTAGAGAAACTGAGTTGTAAAGCTGAAGAAGGCCCAAATCAAAAATAGTATTTCCAGAACTCTGATTCAGCTTAATTCATTAGCCTGCATATTTCAGTCACCAACTCTGCATCCTAATATATTGCAGAAAATTACAAAATAAACTTCCTTAAGGCAGCTAGGTCGTTATACCTCTAAAATCTAATTTCTTTTATTAAAGTAAATCATGTTACTCCATCTCAGTAGTGCTTTTTGTCTTCTTTCCTTAGTGGATATATAGGAAATCAGTCCTGGCAGTATGTTCTCTATTGCTTATATCCCTGCTACACAAGTATTTTATCATAACATCAGTTCCAAATTGGAAAAAGAGATGAGATCTGAAAAAGCAGATGGTGTACAAGAAATGGTAATTTTTCAGATAGGAGATACAGGAGAGGCCTCTGTGACCTTGACCTCAAACTAGATATTCCAGGAGATGTTCCTGATTGAGCTAATGACCATTTTCTTTCCACCAGAAATTTGACATAAAATTTTTTCCCTGTTTTCTAGAAAAACTTGATGTAGAGCTAGGAAAAGGATTTACCCATGACAGTTCAAAAGAAAGCTCACATTAAATCTCTGTTTCTAATTAATGCAGTATTTAAAAAATTAAATCCTTGTTCAAGTCCTCCTGCACCAAATTGAGCTTTCATCTTCTGAGCAGAAAGAGGAGAAAAGCTAAAAGAAAATAACCAAAACAAAACAGTTTGAAGAAACTTTTCATTGCAGAAGAACAGGTAAAGGGAGTACCGTAGGGACTACATATCCCAAATACCATGATCTCACAGTAAATACATGTTAATTAATTGAATCACCTGAACAGAAATATTCTGTGAAGGCTTATGTCCTATCCCCCAAAAATTTGCTTTCATGTTTTTCTCTACAGTTGACACATCCTTGAGAAATTGTGATCATATTACAAAAGACTGAGAATCTTCATCAGATCTTTATCTACTAATATTTAGTGCTTTCTTTTAGGCCCAGACACTCTTGGTTAGTTGCAAACATTATTTGAAGATAAAGATATCTATCCTTTTTGCTCATGATAGTTCTATTTTTTTTCTGTTGTTTCATTTGCAAGTATAGTTATAGCATTCAAAAAACACAAATACCAGACCTCTGTAATTAGAAATATGAGATTTATAGTTTTTTTGTAGTTCCAAATGTTAAATAGATTAGCTTTTAAAGGAAATTATAGAGGCATAGGTTTTCTTATTAAAGCTAAGAATCTGTGCATGTCTCATAACAATCCACTCATTTACTCTTCAACTCTTCAGATTAAATAAGGTTGAGCTTGACTGCACAAGAGAAGAGGGACGATTGCATGTTCAAAATTCCCTCACTATTTTTGCTGAAGGGGCTTTATGAACCCAATATATCTGCAAGGTCTGAAAATCTCCATTGCCAAGGTATAAGAAAATCAGAATAGATGAGAATGCAGTGGTTTGTTTGGGATTACATCTAAATGGCTTGAGATTATTTACTGGACTATGTAAGTGGCAGGAAATTTTCTTGAAATCATTGTGAAAAGATTCTTTGGTTTTGTTGCTGGCTATATCAGTGAATACAGCAGGCAGGCTGTGAGGCAGCTCATAACCTCTGTGTCTGAGTTTTATGAAAGAAATACCTGTCTTCTTCATAGATGAAGCTAAATTAGCATTTGGAAATGTAAGTGTTTTAACTGAACTGTTTCTAAAAATAGAAAGTATTAAAATAAATTGTGTGAAAATGTGGTTGCTTGAACTAGTGTTGAGAATGTGTTGATAGTTTTTTTTTTTTAAGTTCAAGAGGGTGAAAAGTAAACAAATTAAAAGTTATGTACCAGAAGAACAAAACAGAAACAAATTGTGCAGTCATCTGCAGGACATATTTTAATGACTAACAACAAACTATTTTAATAGAGTTTGAACCCTTTAGAGAACCAACTCTGATTTACAAGCTGACCCTATTAAATGATAAGAAATGGCTGTGTTTGGTATCTAGATGATTAAACAAAACAAAGTTGATGTTGCATAGAGGTTTGGAATGCTTTATATGAGGTTTGCGACAATGAAAAAAGTATTGCATTAAGGAAATTATTATGGTTTTCTATTTTAAAGAAAGAAAACAAATTAAAGTGTGAAATTAGGTGTTAGATATCTAACTTCATGGAAATAAGCCTTCTTAAAAGCAGTAATAAGACAATAGAAACTATTAAGTACATGAATCTTTAAAAGCACTGAGGTATAAATGACAGCTATATTGCTTGCTTGTTAGCAGACTAAGAGAGCCTTTCCCTTCCTTTACAAATTACCTGCTTACTCATGCCTTTGTCACTGCAATGCAGATACATTTTAATAATAATAATGACACAAAACCATAAAAATCTATTTCCTTAGGTCTTCACAAAGGCCCCTATAGAGATGCCGAAGCAGAAGGGATTTAACTTGTCAGTGAATAGTTCTGCCTCTCAGTAGCTGGGGCCACCATCTCATTCTTTCACCCACGAGTGGAGTTTTGCACCTTGCTGTAATCTATGCCCTTCACAGAAGTGATGCAGAAGGATAGAGGCAGAAATCAATTTGGCCTTTTTGCCCACAGACTCACTCAAAATATAGTTTTTCCCTCAAAATAACTTAGCTAGGTTTCAAGAATAATTAAGTAGAGAGTAGAAATATGTTTTGTGGCTAGAAAATGTTGGTATTGCTAAATTAGAGTGCATGATTCAACTATGTGGTTATCCTAAAGCATTTATCATATTGTCCCAAGATAATAATAATAATTTGGTTTTATGATGACATTATTAAGATGTCTGCTTAGTTTGGAAACTTCATTTAGTTTACAGTACTTGCTTATCTGGGTCTCACCAGAATGCCACCATTACACAGAGGGTAGCAAATGGTATAAGAAAGACCTCTGCTATGAACAGAAGTGGTTTGACCCTCATTTTGCTTATCTACCTCAGCTAGGTATTGTGAACTACCATCAGGTTTTGTGCAGCTCTGTGGTAAACTGGATCAGGGGACAGATTTGGTAGAAAATGAACAGATCTTTTGTAGTTTCAGAGTTTATACATTTTTCATTCCATCTGGGCAAGAGATGTGATGAATGTGAGTACCAGAGCAAGGGAGGCAGTAGGGCTTAGTACCGAGAGAGAATGTTAGAAAATGGGGATGTGAGATTGCCTCATTTTATAGAAATGCAGTTTGTTGAATTAATTGGATTTCTTTGCATGAAATCAGAGCATAGAGGGTAAGTACAGAAAGTAAAAGAAAGCACACAAGAGTTTATGTGTGGAAAAAACTGTTATTTTTTTTGGTAGCTTTCCATCCCCACCCCCAGTGTTTATTTAAAAGAACTGAAGTAAGTTGTGGTGAAGTGGATTTACTTTCACAGTTAAAACGGTCCACTTATATCAACTTTGAAAAAAACTTCACCGAAACAGAAACAATATTAAAATAGACATATCTGAGCTTTTTTAACTGTGAGCAGGTTCAAACTGCTTTACTGTAAAGACTCATATGATTTATTCTGCTGGAAGCACCAATATAATTTTTCAGTAGTTTCTTCGTATTTTCAGGGTGTCTGCATGATTAAACTTTGGCTTTTCTCAGAATAAGGTCCTTTTCTCAAAATTCCCTATTACTCCTTCAACCCTTTGCTATTAAAAACACAAAGTAGGAAGTTGAAGCCTTCACAGCTAGCAATATAATAACTATGAGGTCCTTTGGCACCCACTGTAGGCAGGAGCTCTGTGGGGTGATTTTGGTCCTCGGGTAGTTTAACCAAGAGTAACAACAATAAGAAATCTCTGAGGAAAGTCCTACTGTGTCATAGCCATGACTCTTGACATGTCAGGAGAATACACTTGCCCATGTATTTTCTCTACCCAAGCAGCAGCACAATGAGGAACCATTAAATATGTGAGAATTAAGAATGAAACCACAAAATACATCATTTTTTTTAAAATGCAAAAGAAATGCATCTGCATTAAGAAGCATCAGAGGATTTAAAAGTAATTCAGTATCTTTTCCCATAGCCCAGTACTTTTGTTATGTCATTAAGCAGTAAGTAATGGGACTTTTTGCAGGAAAGACATCTTATATTTTCAAATCAGCAATATAAATCTAACCATATGGATTAGGAAGTCATCCTTAACTACTTACAGTCTAATCTGCTGATGATACATAGTATGTTCTGTTGGCATTTATTTAATATTGTAGGAGATGAAGAGCTCATCAGTCACTTCCAGATTACCTTCAACAAAGTTTTCAGAATGCGCTTTTAATGAAGCTAATTTTTAATAAAAAAATTGTGTACAATTTCCTGACATGGGTGATGAAAATCAAATGAAAAAAAACTTCAAATGCAACTATTGTTAACAGGAGTCTACTTGCTATCTCTTATTCCTGTCTTATTCCTCATGCCTAGCCTTTAGTCTTCACATATCAGAAAAGTTTAGGTCTGGAATTTCTGCAGATCTACAAAAGCATGAACATCTAAATAATGAAGAATTATTGATAATGAATCCAAATAAATATATACAAATATTCATATTAACACATTAAATAAATATGACTGCTTAAATGGCTTTAAAGTATAACTTCTTGGCAATAAATGTTGTTAATATTTTCCTTATTTTTAGTCTTCTACAATTTTTTTTCAATTCATTTAAAGCAGATAATATATCACATATTTTGTGGTGTCCCTTGCTCTTCCTGCTGCAATTGGTTTTTCACTACATCTTAAACTTTTGAATCTTACCACTGCCATACAGGGCTTTGTTAATACAGAGAATCAATAGCACAATATATTCAGGGATTAATCCTTTATTATGGCTCTGAACAATATGAAAACAGACTAGATAAAGGACCTGAGGAGGAGGAGATTGTGTTCCTTTCTGTAATTATTCTCAGTCATCCTCTTTGAAGGTAGAGTGTGTTGAGATTGTCAAATCCTGTTTTACCTGATGGTTTCCATGAAGATCAAGATTAAAGACTGAGCATGGAAAGGAATAGTTTATTAAGTTTGGTATTTTTTAGTACTTTGTGGGATTGTCACAAAGTTACTTATATGGAAGAAAATTTGAAAAAATATATCAGTTTTTCTTATATAAATATGGACTTCTAAAATTAGAACAGTTCTGCATACTGTAATGGCTACTGAAGGATTATTCAATGTAGAAAGTAAAATCTGAGATCTATAACAAATAATTCCTATGTAAAGACTATATTAAATCATTTACATTAATAACATTAACTCATTTCTGTAATCATGCTGTGACTAACTAGTCAAGATCTTTGAGTATTAAATAAGAATAAAAACCAGCCCCTTTCCCTTTTAACTTTGTGCTAAGTTAATCCATGCTTTTCATTGTAAAACTGCTATATTAATTGTGAAGGCAGCAGCAGCTGCAAAGGTAGCAGAAAGACAGCAATAAAAACACGAAGATAGCAATAAATGGATCCTTTGTGTTTTCTCATGAGAATACATTCTGTCACTGGGATAACTCTATGTTCAGTCAGTAATAATTTATGAAAATTAACTATTCTGTGTCAAAAGGACTGTATTCATTTAAGTGATAGGTCTTGGCTGGCAGCAAAATGTTGGGTTTTTTTAATTGTATCTGTGATGTATTTTTTTTAATCAGCTAAGGAGCAAATTATCCCATCAGATGACTGTCTTTTTAGTGTCACTTTGCATGAGCCAAATGAAGACATTCTGACATGTTTTAAAACTGATATATTTGTATGTAAAAGGAAAGAAAGTGGAAAAAAAATCTCCCAGAAAGAATGAAGAGCTGACACCCTACTTTGAAGAGTATGTTACTGTATTGATGGCATATCTAAGTGCAGTTGGGAGTGATCATATAAATGATTGCACAGAGGCTAATTAATTTCTTGCTTAGTTTTTACTTAAAGGGGGGCAAACAAAAGCTAGAGCTTTTTCACATTATGAGATTAGTTTTTGTCCTGTGTTTTGAAGAATATGATGGTTACCTTGCCATCAGCAGTATAACGTTAATATAAAGTATAATCTTTACTTTCCCCATGTAAATAAATAAACAAATAAACAAAAATCATCGTAGTAGCTGATTGGAAACATTCAATCGACATACCACTGCATAGCTGTCCATGTCTTTTTTGTGTTGCATTGGAGAGAAGGAAAGAGGCTCATAGATATTAATATCAATAAAACCTGCATCCTAGCCATACTACTTTAACTTCTCTCATTTGCACTTTTCTATACTCTCTTTGCTTACACTCATAAAAAAGTCTTGGCAGAATACAAAAGTTAGATTTATTCAATACAAGAGTTAGATTCATTATTCACAGTAAGCACATCTTTGAATAGCTGTATTAGCTGTGATAGCCAGATATGGTCTTAGTGAAAACTACTTTCTAGTATTATGTGCATTTTGCTGTCTCATGGGTGTGTGTTTGATGCAATGAAAGAACTTCAGGAATTTAGGTAACCTCAGACAGTGTCAGAAGTCTGTTTTCCAGACTGGTCTGCAGGTCTGAGAGTGCAGATTTAGAATGGACATAAGGTTCACCTAGCTTAATCCCTTGTGCTCAGACTGAAGAAAGTATAATGAGACCATCTGTTTCAGGAGCTCACCATTGCTGTTAAGTACCTACGGCTGAGTAGATTCCAAAGTAGAACTTTGCCGTGCTTCAGTTTTTAATCATCGTAATCATTACAAAGATATTCCTGATATTAACCCTAGGTCTTTTTGCCAGACAAAATGGATGATTCTTGTCCTGTTTCTACAGACTGACATGTGGAAATGGCTCTGACATGAAGAAGGATCTCATGACGTTTCTCTCAAGATTTTATGATGAGGAGAGAAATGGTCCTGTCTTTCCAAAATCATTTGAGTGTTTGCAAATTCTGAAGATCCTGATTCCTTGAACTTTTATCAGGAGACCTATTGTAGATCCCTTTTACAGATAAAGAAGTCCATCAGTAAACAACAAAGCTAACAGATTTCGTTCCAGTTGTCATGAATTCCATGCCCATTAAAAAATCTAAAAATCATATTTGCCTTTTTGGAACAGTGTTGCATTACTGATTTACATTCATATACTGCTCACTGTGAAACTGCAGTAACCACTAATTTTTTGCCATTTGGTGATTGTGCATTTGTCTTCTCCAGATTAACTGCTGTCCTCAAACACACTTTTGCTGAATGGCTTGTTGATTTCAGGGCATATCTTCAGCTTGATAAAAGCATTTGGAATTTTGATCTTATTCTGCCTCTACCCATTCTACAGGAGAAGTTACAGTTTCTCCTGCTTTGGAGTTGCTGACATTGTGAATGTATCTTTTTTCTTGCTCCCCTGGTGAAGTTTCCCAGTGACAGCTGTTTCGAGACACCTTTTCATAAGACTGCTGGACACTGGTAATTAGCCTTTTAGTGTAAATTAATTTTTCAGCTTTTCCCTTTAGCTCATGTAAGTGTCCTCTATACTTAATTTCCTTAGCTTGAAATTGCTTTAGTTGGAAGATGTTGAAGCCTTGCTGAAGTTTCTGCCCAAATGCCACAGTACTAATTCAGCTGCTAGCTCTTAGATGCAGAGAAGGTTGTTATCCCAAATTAATACTGATAAAAACCAGTACCACTGTCTCTGCTTCCCCTTGTACATATCATATGTAATCTCTAGAACAACTTGGTGATGCAGTTGTCGGGCATTCAGCTGTCAAGGCAATGTAAAAGGTATTTTCATTGAATTAACATCTCGCAGATCAAAGCTTTAATATTAGCAGAGGTTCTTCATAATGGGCTACAAATATTTTATACTGTTAGGTACAAATTAGGACATTTTAAGCTCCCTCAGGATTTGCCTTTGGGTTATGAATTACATCTCACTTTCAGACAGCGATTTTTCTTTGGTGATCAAGGTGATGGCTAACATGCTCATGTCCTGCAATTTGCTTTTGGCATTGGTATTATAATTTATTGCAGAAGAACCCTTTTGGATTCATTATAAACCCAGAGAACTAACTTTAAGAGCACTCTATGTGCAGCTTTTATTATTTTTGTTGTCTGAGGAAGGAGCAATGGCATTTAATTAGCACTTTAGAGAAAGTTGTTGATTTGGACTATTACAGTAGTTTCATCATATTGGCATCCAAAAAGCATTTGCTAAATTTTTGAAGTGTAACCAGTGTTCCTTTTCATGGCACAATAAAAGGATCAGACTTAGGATATACAAAGTTGCACATACTGGGGGTCAGAAGGCAGAGAAAAATAATGCTGACATATGCCAAACTGCATTAATTGAGAATTTTATTTGATTAAAGTTGTAGAGAGACAAAAAGTTTCAACACTGTCTTAGAAAACATGTCAGAAGGTTGTTGGTAATCATAAAGGAATAAGATTAAGATTGACTTATTTTATTATCTGCAGGTTTCTTTGACCAGGGAAGTGCAATAAAAGAAGTGTTCACTCAATATTGAAAGAAATATATTTATTGGTTTCAGTCTGTTGTGTAATAAGTTCTTCATCTTTTACAATATTGAGGTATACATGTTACATACAGGACAAATATTGGAGCTGGATTTTTTTGCTTGTTTTGCTTTTCCTTTGCTTCTCTCTTGGCCTGTAAATATATTTTCCCCAATATTTACCAGTTGAGGGAAAAGCTACACTGCTGTTCTTTTTTACTGAAATTGCATCAAAATGGTTTCAGCAGCTCTCTTGATTCCCTGCCAGCTGGAAGCAGGCAGCTGCCAGTTCCCCTCCTCTCCAGCTGCCTCTAGAGCTGGGCTGGGTTTAGCAGAGGTGTGGTACCATGGTTGAGAGAGGCAACTGATGGGGATGGCTTTGCAAATGCCTGCTGTGGTTTTGGAAAGCTGCACAAGAACATTTCATGCCAAGACTAGCTTTTGCACCTGGAAAAATTCTGACTAAAAGAGTGTGATTGGCCATTTCTTGTTCTATGTCATATTTGCTCGTTTGTTATGAATCTTATTACAGAGCTGTGACATTCAGAATGCAGGAGGGAATGTAATATTAATTAACAGTAGAAATGGCTCTTCTGCAAGCTAACTTGGAGATTTCTAAACATCCATTTTCTGCAAACAATCATAAAAGGCAATCAGATCTCTAGCTGGAAGGATTGTTGGATTGGTGTTATGTGTTCTTTAGCAGAGAACACATATTGAATTCCTGAGCATTTTCATATTTTCTGTGATAAATTCTATTAAAAATAACTGTAGGTTTCAACCTTAATTGTGACTAGAAATGAGGATATAGGATCAGCAGAAAGGTACTTGTGTGACAGTAGTTCAGAAAATGGGAAGGTAAAAGATAAGTGTTATTATTTTGAAGTGATTTTGGTGGGGATGCCTCTCATTTTGAAACTAGGGGTCAGCTGAAGTTTGCTAAATGAGCCAGTGAAAGTGTTAGACGAAGGAGATTAAGGAGATTGAGACTGGCAGGGATTTTACTTTTTATGTTTATGTTTGGATAATGTCACGTGTGTGTGTGTGTGTGTGTAAACTGTTCTTTGTAGTTTTATTATTGTTATAATAACACTGTCCCTTGGATATATCTTTTTTCCTTCCTCTGCTTTTCTGGCTCTGATGCATCAGCTCCATTCTGTTCATGAGTTGCTATTGCATAGATCTGTGATGTGATTTTTCAAAATCTCCCTTTACTACTAGAAAGCTCATTGTCTGGAAATTTCCATACAGCCCACTGTAGCTACCTGTGCTTCCCTAGCATGTCTCTTCCTTCATCCCCATCTTCCATTCATAGTCCATCATTCTCCTCATCTTTCCTACATTTCCTGATGCAAAAATTAAATGTGGAAATAAACATAGACTGTAAGGAATGGAAAAACTCTAATTAGGAAATAAAAACTGGCAGTGGGACATAAGTGAGTTGAAGGAGTGACTGCAGGGAACCTACTTGCTGCTCTGCTCCTTAGCAACTTTCACCCCAGCATCTTTTTAATATTTCTCTGCTGATTCATTTGGAGAAATACTGCTGAGATCTGGGTAAGCAGAGGATAAAAAACCATCTTAGGTCAAAAATCACTGGCTTAAGAGGTTTGGAGCTAAGAAGGCAGCATCAAATGATGGAAATAATTGGGTAGTTTTTCTTTAGAAAATGAAGCCCTTCTCTATACATAAAATTTGCAAGAGTCCTCTGCCTGAAAATATTTGTTTGGCTGTCTGGAATTTGTAGTCTATAGTTCATTAGCTATTGAGACTGAGATGAACACTGACATTTTAATGTAATGGCTTTTAAAGGTATATTTTATATTAATGCATTTCCTAAGCATGAAAGGAAACACCCTAATAAGCAAATGTTATAGAATATCTGTGTTCTGAATGTATTGTGTTAAATATTAAACCAAAATTCAATCTTCAAAGTTTGAAAAAGAAATCTATAAGCCTCAATGTGATGTTAAATACAACACTGCCATCAGTGCCTTTATGATAAATTGCCAAAAGTAATAATCTGTCTCTGAAATCAGATGTGGCCGTAGAATCTGTGGAGTTACGTTTCCGCTTATGCAGAGGCCTCCATTAAATTCATCAAAAAGTGGATTTAAAAGCAAAATGTAATCTGTTAAGATGCAAGGTCTGGCGAGTTTTGTGTTTCTTCAGTAGCATGAAATCAAAACTGCTTTACGTGTGGATGGAATTAAACTTTTCCCTTTTCCCTAGATATCTGTGATATTACATTTTCAAGAGGCACCAAAAGCTGGCAAGCAGATGAAAGAGGAAAATGTTTTAAAATATTTTACTTTAAAGTCCAAAGGGGGGGTGGGAGGGATCTGTATGTGTGTTGATGTGATAAATAGATGCCTGCATATTGTTAACAACTCTAATTTGTGAGTGCCCATCTCTGTGAGTTTTATGGATTTAGCCAGGTTTTTAATTTTAGGATGTAGTTATGAAAGGGAAGAGTGGGCATCTACAGAGGAAACTTCAGGGCTGTCTCTGGCCTCAGTCTGGGAGGAAACCTGGGAGACATGGTTGCACTCAAGAACATTTTTGCTTGTCTAAGGAAGAATCCCAGGGGGGTATTCTGCTAGACAAAGACAGTCATTGGGGTGGTAAGGGCAGCAGATATCCTACATAAAGATAGTTCTAAAAGTGAGTCAGGTGAGGTTGGTGAGATTGGAGGTTACCCTGGCAGATCTGCTGTGTGGGAACAGGTGAACAACAGCAAGGGTCAGTACAAAAAGCTAAAAATATGTATGGTTTTAATCATATGGTTCAATTTCTATCTATAATTTTATCTTGATGTCCTTGACTGAGACAAAACCTCTGGATCAGCCTCCTTATAATGCATGAAGTATCTGCTACTCAAGATCCCTGATCTGCTTTTCTTTAATCACTTTTTAAGAAATAGTAATTTTATTGCGGCTTTGATTTGCTGCAGGAACCTAACACCAATTTGATATTGGAGGGTTTTGTGCAAGTTTATCTCAGATCACACAATGCTTCTAAATCTGGATTTGTTTTTTCTTAATTCCATGTTGTACAGAAAAAAAATCCACTAAAATCTTTTAAAATAAGGAGTTCTCCTTTGTGTTCAGACCAATACTTAATATTATTAATTAATTTATAAAGTGCAGACTAGCATGAATTCTTGCTTTCCTTTGGTTTTAACACTACTTTTGGTGGATAATAAAATAAGCAAACCTGTAATGCTGTTGAGCATTTATAATGCTTCATTAAAGAAGTGGTTATCCCTCTGTTTTGAAATGGCACCATGTTTATTTTAACAATATTGATAGGTTTCTGTTTAATGATGCATACATAAGGTGGAGGATATCTGGCTGTATACAGCACAAAGTACTTATTGAAGTGAGGCTTGTGTGGAGTGCAGCAGGTTCTTGCCTGTACAGTTTGAAAATGCATTTAAATCCCTCTAAGTTCAGACCCTCAGAAAACAAAAAAAAAGACAAGAGAATGCTCAGGTTTTGAAAGTGGGGAGATGACAGAGGCTGGCTTTTTTACAAGCGGGCATCATTGTTTTGAACAACACTACAACCATAAAAGCAAGAGAAGTGTTTTACAGTAGGTATCTGAGATTGCTTTCAGCTTCTTGTAGCTAATTCTGTCTAATTCAAGAATAAACTACTTTACAATTTCTAACCAAATTTAGAAGGCTGTCTGAATTGGCTCTCATGAGCTGAAGGGTGCGCCCACCTATTTTATATATGTTAAAGCAATTTAGAATTTCATGGCGTGTGAAAGCATTTTAGGACATTGCAGTTAAGAAACCATGACATTCAAAAGCTATTTTGTGGTTGATATGTTTTAAATTGTTGAAACTTATTTTAGAACAGGGCTGTTGAAGGCTGTCTGAAGCTATGTGTGTGCATTACTATTTTTTGCACTGACCCTAGTCCTGGCAGAAATAGACTTAGCCACAAACAGTGATAAGTCTTTATATTAAATGGCCTAGTCTATTTCTGTTGCCTTAATCTTGTCCTTATGAGTTTGTATAAATCTACTTCTTTCATTGTTACGCATCACACAAAAGGTACTAAAAATATCTCTTTCGTTTTTTTTACTGCATACTGAAACAGTGATAAAAAGATGAAGACTATTTTGTTTTATGTAACTCCTGCTAGGCTAATATTACTCCTTTAAAATGTCATTTTGTGTCAACACACCCAGCTGAAGCTGTAGGGCCTTAAATACCACCCACACAAATAGTCTCTGATTCCTGCGAGGAGTCATTTTCCTTAAGTATGTATCCAACAGATGGATCACAATTTCCTTGTACGGCAGAAACAGTTAAAGTAGGATGGAGCCACAGGAACATTATATTACAATGTAGCTTCAATTCATGTTACTTGCTATCTTCTTGTAGCACAACAGCTTGAGACACCAGTGATCTTCCCTTTTTAGTAGCCGTAAAAATGTTCACACTGTGTTGTGTTTTCCTTTGTTTTAAACCTCTTGTCTGGCTTGGAAATTTCATGTGGACCATGTTGGTTTGAATAGTCACTCCTAGATTCAGATAAGAATAGGCAAAGGTCATGTTATTGGACTGAATCTTTTTTATTTATTTTTTTTTTTGGCAGAGGGTTTGTGGAAAAACATTCATACAATGTTTAAATACACACAAAATGCTATGATAATAGTGCATGGAAAAATGGAGAAGGGAGTTACTACTCTGTAGCTTTAAAAGGTGCATGCCTAAATAGATATGCCATTTGTATGGAATTTTTGGAGTAAAATTTTGTTGAATTTTTTCTCTGTCAGGATACCTTATATACAGGCTGCCTGTACTGGCTGCATTCATTTCTCTTTTTTAGCCAGCAAAACTGCAAAGTCCTGGTGTTGATAATGGCTAGAATGTTCTTAAATACTAGACTGTAAAATAGGTTTTTCATGGCAGATGGGAACAAAGCTGATCTGACAAGCATTGCATCATAAATGAAAAGGAAGTCTTGCTTTCTAACCTGTCTCATGGCTCTGTAATTCCTTCTTTTTCATGCCAAAAATCACTGCTAATTTAACTCCAGAGATCTTGGCAAGCCTTTTGTTTTGTTTTGTTTTGTTTTTTTTTCCTTTTGCAAATTCACAACGTTCAGATCATGATCACTGAGTTCATATATTGACAGTGTATATTCCTGCAGCTGCTTTGGGTATTTTAAATAAATTTCAAGTTTAAGAACACGGAGGTAGCATATTTTAGTTAATAATCCTCCACCATGTATTAACTCTGTACTGTTAAAACAGGTTTTAATTAAACATAAATTAGTCTACGGCCTGCCACTGTGGGTCTTGTGAGCTAACATTTAATAGATACACTAGTTAAAAAGAAAGGAGTGAGATCTAGTTAGATCCATTATTAGTAATGTCCTCTGATGAAAATGAGAGGAGGCCTGAACTCTTGATCCTTGATTATGTAAAGGAGGGCAGGGCAGATGAAATGCTGTAGCATACTCACCTTAGGGGAAAGACATGAAAAGGAGGAACGAAATAAGGAATGAAATACTAAATGCTGAGTTCCATGGGGTCAGAGCTGGGAAATGGCCAGCTGGAGAAGTGAAGGAATAGGAGCAGAGAAGAAAGCAAGAAATCTCTGGAATGCAGCCATGAGACAGTAAGGATATGGGAAGAGATTTCAATGGACAGTGGTCAAATGATGGGTAAAATATTGCCCCATGTGATTACGTTTTGATGGATATTATAGATTAATGGAGTACATGGGTGACTGGAGCACATAGGGAGTGTGGAGTGCCTGCATGTTAATGAGGGATAAAGTACAGCTCCACTGTCATCTGAGAGAAGGGAGGAACAAACACTACTGAAAGCTTGTACTTATGTTAGTGTGGCAAAGGAGATGAGAAGATCTGTTTCTTAGGGTTTGCTTGTGGACTTTCTTTTGGTGGTGTTTTTTTCTGTTTTTTTATTTGTTTCCACCTCTCTGTGAAAACACCTGAGCTTCAGTGCAATTACTCCCTATATGGCTGAAGTGAACACGATCCATTTCTTATAGAAACACAGGAATAACCACAATAACTCTTTTGCCCCACTGTCTTTATTTTCAATAATTCTTGGGACAATATTTCAACCCCATGAATTTTTTTGGAAGTGTCTTTTCAATAGATTTTACCTGAAAATGCATTTTTTCAAGGAGCAAATGTATAGTGAAACTACAAGATAAGGCAAATTCTTCTTTGGGAATATAATATCAACACTAAATATCCCTTGAAGACTAGATAACTAGGTTGAAAACTTCTTCAGTTTATAAATATGCTTGTATTATTCACACTAGGACACCTTAGGTCTCTGTTCCTAGCAGCAAAATATTGTCATCGTGGTTTTTCTTCCCTGCTTGAAAAGGGTTTTTTTGCTGCTTCAAAAGGTCGAGATCTACTGTTCTGATGTTGGATGGTCACCACTGATGTTTATGGTGTTCATTTTACATATTTTCATCTACCACCATCTCATTTTCTTTCATTATTACTGCCTCAATTTCCCTTGGGGAAAGGCAGAAGATGCACAGAAATTAAATGAAACTGTACCTTCACAAATGCATTTATGTTTGCTTTTCTGTTCTGCAATTTTCTATGGATTTAGTCTGCCATCTCCGTAGCTCATGAGGTGTAACTATGTAGTGTCCCACTGTAGTAGCCATGCATAATGCATGGTTTTTGCTTTAAAAAGTTGCCTTGCATCAGAAACAATACACAATCACAGACTGCTTTAAGTGGCCTAACAGGGGAGTAAGGGCAAAGAGAAGAATCTGTTTAGAATAACTTAGTTTCATAAAATATTTGTTTACGGCACGAATTTTAATAATTAATGTTTGGATTAAAACATTTTCCTTATCTTCTTCTTCCAGCAGTAGGGTCAGCACCTATAGTTACACAGAAGGAAGCCAGAAAAGCTTCCAGACGCAAAGCTGACAAACACAGTGCTTCAGCTGCAACCTCAGCATATGCTGCAAAATTACAAAGATTACTGCACTAATGGGAGTGTGTTCAGGTGTGCTGTTTAAACTATCTTTTTCTTCTGAATGTCATTTTTTCCTTTTGGTGTTGTAGAATGTGTATGCTAAAACCTTTATGCGCCTTTTAATACAAGCAGAATTGTTCCTGCCTCTCTTCCTTTTATAAAGCTTGTTTACCCTTAGGAGTCAGATAAGCTGTTTGTGAGCTAAAATCTCTTTTCTCTGTAGTGCATCCCTTGGTAGTTCTGTTGTCTATGATGGTGTTGCAGTATATTCATTCTAAAACCATGAGGTTTCAAGTGAAGAGCTGTGGTGCTGTTTTTATTATTCAGACAAATATAAATAGAGGCTGCAGGTGGGCACTGTTTTCTCTTAAAAATGTTTTTCTTAAGATCTAGGTTTTTAAAGCTTTGAAATGCATATTAATTTTCTTTTTATTTTTTCAAGAAAGTAAAATAGGACATGGCTCCCATATTAACCTCTTTTCTAAGTTATTGACAGGAGGAATAAACCAATGCCAAACAAAGCATTGCAAAAGCTCTTTTTATAGATGAATCTTCTAAAATTTTAAATACACAAAAAGGAGCAAGCAACTACTTTGAAAGTATTGACTCTTAAAATTTATATTACTTTTTCCTTCACTATTCACACTGATTTAAACATGAGATCATGGCAGAGTTGCCATAAATAGACTTCATCGATTTTGTTTATATGACTCAAGATTGAAGTGGCATGAAAACTGCTTAGAGAAATGTGGAAGGCAGATAATTAGAATAATCTATTTCCCAAGAGAAAAACCTGAAAAATATTTGTGCTAAAATAGAAAGGTCTAAAGGTAATTGTGGCAATGGGGAGAAATAAGATTAGGCACCTATCTCAAAGGGAGGGTTAGTTGAGAACTGCAAATGCTTTTAAAATTTACTAGTGCACAAAAAAAAAAAAAAAAAAAAGAAAAAAAAAAAGAAAAAAAAAGAGTCCAAGCCCCTTCTTTCCATAAATGTTTAGATAAAAGAGAATTAACATGTAATGAATGCATACTAAAGCAAAGAAATTGTAGTTTGACTTGTAACTGAACCATGTTATTGGATTTATACCTGGAATTACTCCACTTTAAACACCCCAGAATTCAGTAGTAACAGGGATTAATAAAGAGGAGAGAATTGAGGCATTCAGAAACAGATGAGGAACTCATTGCAAAGTATGGTTAACCCATATAAATATAGATTTCGTGGAAATCTGATAAATTATTAATGTAAAAATATGATAAATCCAAAAGCATATAAATAATTGAGACACAATCTAGTTATCCAGTCTGTGGTGAAAGAAAATTATTTATGTTTGTGAACAACAAGAATGTTTTGGAAAACTAAATTTAAGTTATTAGTCTTGTGTCATTATTTGAGTGGACTACCGATGTGTGTGTGGGCCTGTAAAATCAAGCTATTAATATTGCTGTGCTAATTAAATAAGGACTGTTCAAACATGTAAGAATACCTGTAGCCTAGAGAGGGTCTCTAATGGTCTCTGAGCCCCAGACATTACAAATATTTCTTAATAAGATTTTTATTGTTACTCTTGTTTTCTGCCCCATATCAGAAGCCCTACAATGGCACAGGGAATGAGAACACTGCACTTGTAAGAAGACCACTTAATGCCTGCCAGATTTCTGCTCTGTCCAGTAGTTTGTGCTCTTTCTGGAGGCTTACATGCAAGTATCTTTTTAGCATGTATGGATGTTTTTTGTCTATTTTTGTGCCTTATGAGACAGGAAAGAGAAGGGTTATGCAGTGCCAGCAATAGAGTATCACCTTTACCCTGAGGCATAACAGACCAGAAAATGTGTATTGCATCTGGGAGACCAGATCCTGCATCCATTTGCATCCAAATATTCCTGTGCATATGCGACCACTAACACAATGTACACATAACATATCTTAACAAAACTTTGGCGTGTATAGATAGTACAGATTTTGATTATTTATACAAAAAATATTCTAGGCAACTGGCTTGCTATGATTCTGTTTAGAGTTTCTGAGGGATCAGCTTCACTTTGGTAGTGTTGTTTTCTCTTGAGGAATGCTTTTATAGCTTTCAAGCAGAAAAACTGAGACGATAATGCTCGTGTTTCACTTGGGAAACTGCTTGCTGTCAGGATCTGATTGTGGCTTTTACTTGTGCCATAATTACACAAATTCATGACAAGACTGCGAAATCAACAGAAAATTGTTAAGATTTTTAGGGTTTGAGTTAGAGAGATGTTTGGATATATTCAGAATGGGAAAAATTCATCTATTATTGTATTCAGACCATACTAAACCATACTGAAAATGTGTCTGGATGAAAAAAAACATATGCATTTTGCACCTTCCAAAAGTCAAATGTGCTAAGTTCTTGGTCTCAATTTTGACCTCAAAAATAGAGCCTTGGATACTCTTTGTTTTCTTTAGTGTTTCAGGCTGGTGTGTTTATTGGGTTTTTGAGGGTTTTATCATTATGTACTGTGTCAAATATATCATAAAGAAGGCAGTGAAATGTATTTACTTGCTATGATGGGCTGAATGTTAGAGGAGAGCTTTTTTAGCCTTATTTCAATACATTACAATACATTAGATTTGAAGGACTTCTATAGGTTCATTGGTATATATTTTCTTGAAAGAAAAACTGTCAGCCTGCTGAAGCTGAGCAATTTTCAGGTGAAGAGAGAAATCAATGCATGTTTGCAGGGATAATTAGTGGTTGCAGTTGCCACTTGCCCTCAGTAGAGATTTTAAGCACTGGAATAATTTTAAACATGGGCTAATTAATCCCTGCAATGCTGCTGTGAGGCAGATAAGGAATGCCATATTCTACAAGCGTGGTAGAGGTGATAAATTCAGGCACAAGTGTGCTGTGTAAGTAAACCAGGATTATCACCCAGTACACTTGAATTCTAGTGAGTTGTGTGCTTGAACAATAACTTTCATCTGAACTAGAAGAATTAGCAAAGAGTTTGCACCTCAGAAAAAAGGAAAAATTCTCCTTATTGTAAGAGAATTTCACATTTTTCCTGTTTGTAATCTTGATATGATTAAGATGTTCTGTGGCTTGGGTCATTCACCTGTCTTTTTCATCCATATATATGTATTAAAATGCTGTTAGAGATGGAAATAAAATTGATGTGGCACATGTAGTTTTGTCCATTTAATTTTATAACAATGTGATCCCAATGCCATAAAAATTTACATTGGCTTTATAAGGACTTTATCCATTAGGCAGTGGCCTTTTGAGCTGAAAAAATAATTTTTAAAATAGTAATAATAATAAAAAAAACCCCTCCAGAATTAAATGGTAGTCCTGGTGTTAGAGATGCTGTATTTGGGACTTTTATGTCTGGGTTCATGACACATTAGGACAATTATGCTTATTATTACCCATTACACAAAAAGTATTATCTATCTTTCTGTGAAGAGTCTGTCAGACACAGCTTAAATCTTCCAACACACTTATTTTCATCACAGGCAGCTAAATTCTATTTCAGCTAGAGACTTTTCTGGTTGAAGAAACCCAATACCTAGAAATTCCTCTAACAGTTAGAGGTATTAGTTGAATAGGTATTGAGT
>VZTB01012130.1:60957-106429 GCA_013397245.1 Thryothorus ludovicianus | reverse complement strand
CTTTGAAGAGTTTCATGGTTATTTCAGGATAATATTGTAAGCTTTCAAAACATAATTACAAAAAAGAATGCAACTTTTGTTGCAAAAAGTAATGTCTAAATGGAAGGTTTGGGATTTCTGTTTTAATATTTTCATGTAAAATGCATTTAGATGAAGTTATGGAAGTCACGTCCAATTTCTGCTATGGTTTTGGAAAAAAAGAAATCCTCACTCCACCAGGGACAATGGTATTGGATTAAATAAACTATTGTATCTTGAAATAGAAGATTATTTTATGATATTATTTTTTCTATGTACTCAATGTACTAGCAATGAATACACCAAGAAGGTAATGATCCTTAGTTCTGACTAAGATTTTGATCTTCATAATCGATAAAAAGGATTTAGCTTTCATAGTGATATACTGCTTTATTTTTCTCTGAAATTACCAACTAGGCTGGCATTTTTCATGATAAATTTTTGAACAGTTATGTGGCCACTAATACAGTATCTCTCCAAGGATGAATGAACCTGAGAGTATCACTAGTTTCACATCATCTCTCTCTTCATTATGAAAAATTATGAGGAATCCATATATCGGGATAAACAAAAACTATTTTTAACTATAGAACCTCAAATTAATTCACAGTTCATAGTTGTAAAATTTTTAGGACACAGTCCCTCAGACATAGGTTTCAACTGGTCCTTCAAACACATCATTTTTTTTTACTCACTTCTGTGCTCATTGTTATATAGACTAGAGTAAATATTTTAACAAATATATATTTCCCATCTACTGCATTTTCAATGTAATAAAAATTTTAGCAATTTAAGTATTTTGGAGATATTTTAAGATTTCTACCTCTATACCAATCTGTAGTTGCAGTACTTCTTCTTTTTCAAACCATCAGCTTAGGCTAGTTAAAGTGCAATAGTGAGGAATATTTACTTAGGATTTTTTTTTTCTTTAACTTATGAGCAAATCTACACCACTTTTTATGATAATACAGCGAAAAAAAATAGAAATCTTTGTTACTGACATGAGTGGTCAACAGCTGCTTGGCAGTACGGCCCGAGTCTTTTGTGAGAATGCAAGAGTAGATAAATATACATCCACAGATACCTATGTATAAATAATTCTGAACAGTGGTCAGGATATCACAGCAAATTGAATTGGCCTTTAATAAAGCTTACAGGTGTCTGAGTATTCAAATGCTCTAACACATAATGACTTGAACAGTGATGTGGGTTCCACAGCCTTATGAACACTTTGTTGTATCCTGCTGTTAAACTTGAGAGTGATTCTTTATCTTAGACAGTGATCATAGCCATGGAAAGGAAAATGTGAGCGTGATAGATAACCAGTATTGTTTCTTGGAAAAATAACCATATGACTCTCAGATTTACGTTGGAGAATAAGCCTATTCCACTTTACCCAAAGGTGAAGGGAAAAAAATTGTACTGGGTTTGAAAAGGTCTTTGTTTTTATATACTACCTATGTAAAGTTGTAATGGTAAAGTCTCTCTGGGAAGTACAAGTAACTGGCAAGCTTTGCCCTTAAGCAAGTTCACAGTTCTATCAAGCCAGCTATTTCCCACTACTGTTAAAAAATTTATTCAGTCAGGTTTTGTTTACTCTTTGAATATTAAATTTCAGATAAGGTCTCTTTTCTATTGATTTTATGCATATCAACACACATAAAATATCTATATGTTTGTTTAGGGATATATATTTATAAAAAATTATGGGGCACACGATGTTATATGCTGCAGTATGTTAACTAAATGTACTAATGTTTGCACTTTTCAAAATAGGTTTTAGAAAGGGATATGAAGATGCTGTCCTGAAAAGTGGAAACATGATTTAATACTCCTGTTTGCTTGTGCCATTAAGCTCGTTTTTTGCATGCTTGATATTTTAGTTCTTGTTCCTCTGAAGTCCTTGCTACATGTTCTGCCTAATGGGACTCTTCATGTTGGACTAAACTGGTCTACATTTTGAGAGTTGTGTATTTTGAAGGTCTGTAATTTCCTTAGTAGTATGCTCCATTTCACTGCAGAGCCTTTTCAGTCTGGAGACAGTGGATATGGGGAATAAAAGGAAACAAAATCACAGCACTGGAATATACCACACCTATACCAATAGCCAGAGCAACACACACCGAGTCCTTCCTAAAGTATTTTCCTGGGAAATCTTGATAGCAACCTGGTTGGAAAAACCTCCCAAAGCTGTGAAGAAAATCCCTCCTTACTACAGTATGCACAAAAGGTTTCCTAAGGAAGCTGGAAAGGAGCTGGAGAAATTATTTCTTGCTAATGTGCAGATTATTGCTCAAATAAGAGACTTCAGCTTAAAATGTTACTTTGCTGTTCAACTTCCTTTACTTTCCTTAAAGGTCTATTTAGGTTTTTTTCCACACACAGAGTATTAATTTCAGAATGAAGCATGCAAACAAGCAAACAAACAATAAGATTCTTGCTTTCTATTTGAACAAGGAAAATGTTATCTTAAAATGTTATTTTTTTAAAAAATAGTAAATTTAAATTAGCTTTTATTTTTGGAAAGTGCTTTCTCTGTGATTAGTATTGTGTTCAGTATTGCATTCTGCAATTCAGTCAAAGTGAAATTGTTTAAAAGATTTCAATTTTGAATGCTTTCTTTTTCTTTATTTTCTTTTTTCTCCTGAATATACTCTTCCAAAAAGACACAAAAGCTTTGCATATTTTTATGCATTAATATAATGGCTAATTTAGACCAGTTTTCTACACAATAAAGAAAAAAGAGCCCAAAATTCTGGCCTTAATTTAACAAATATTGAATGGTGATATATTCAACTATTTGTGACTAATGATGTTCCTACTATAATTACTGCATTTTTTAAAATATGTTTTTTAAAAAACTCACAAACCTCTCACAATATTTCATGCCCATCTGACTTGTTTTTTCTTTGAAATCATACAAACTTTGTGTCATCAAGGTTAATCTAGGGGACTTATCTTTGCATGGTAATTATTTTATTTATCTGCAATACTGATCTATAGTTAGTTAAATAAAATTCATCAGTTACTGAGGAGCTTTTATGCTAAATATCTATTTGGTGCAGATCCTCTAAAAGTAAATGTGGATATTTTTATCACTAGCTTAGAGGGAATACAATTTCTTTGAAGCTTGAAGGCAAAAATCCCTGAATGACAGAAATGTCTTTAGAGGGAGGAGGGTAGGAGAGGAAATGCCTTCACAAAATCTGAAAACCACATTCCTGTTCTCTGATAGTAGATGCCATAGCACAACGTTTGATAGATTTTAGCTAAGCTGATAAGCACAGTGGAATGCGGGGCAAAAAAAATAGTTAGCAACTTAAGCAAATACCGACTGTCAATGATTTAGCCAGCACATTTATAAATAAAGTATTTTACAGGTGTGAGTGGAATTCAAACAAGAACAAACAGTGAATATTTTGGCTAAGCGATGTAATGGCAGATCAACATAGCTGACCTTAAGGTCATTTTAACATTGAATAACTAGTACTTTACAATCAGAAGGCTCAGACATTTAATCTGTGACAAGAACAGTGCAAAGTTTGTGTGAGAAAGTGATGACAGAACTGATTTCTAGCATTTTTCTAAGAAAATGTATTGAAAATAAATTTGACATTTTTACTTATTAAATTACCAAGTAATTACCAGATGAAAGCTGTTTTTTTACACAGAGAAAAATCCTCTAAAAAGATGTCACAGGCTTTAAGAACAAGTAAAAAGCTATATCATTGTACGCATATGCATATATATGTATGTGTGTATATATATATATATATATATGTATAAAGTTAACATCAATATATATGTACACACTGTTAACCGAGATTGCCTGTGCCTGGTCCATAACTTGAAAATGACTAATCAAAAAGATTCTAAGATTCTAGTTCAGTAAAGATTACCTGGATGATAATTACCTTTCGTTCTTTTCTTGCTTTGAACAATTTAGTTTTAAATCTAAGAAAAAAAAAAGTTCTTTTCTTTTTTTCCTATTAAATTGCCAGCATTTCTTAATTTAGCTAGTTTATATCCATATGCTATTAACAAGTCAGCATATAAGAGAGAATAATTAGGAAAAAGACTTAGTCCTTTAAAAGATAAAGACAAAATGAACACTTAGATACTGCAAAGATTGTATTTAGTGCCGAATACCTATCAAATTCCTAGTTATTTAAACCAGTTTTCAAATCCCCTGCTAGGCTAATTCCTATATAATATGGTAGAAGGACATGGGTTCTATTTTTGGGTCTGCAATCTTATTTTAAATGAATCATATTATTCCCCTGTCTCATTTTCCATATTTTTAAGTAGGGATAATAAGATTTATCTGCCTTGGCAATACATTAAAGGCAGTATAAAGCTCCAAATTATTAATTCTTATTAACACACATACATGCACACCTAAACAATGGAGATTAGTCTGTTACTGAACTTGAAGTAGGAGTCTGGCTCAGTGTTCCAGAACTAAAATCATAGTCTTTGAGGGGAAAAAAATGTTAAAAGCTTGGATTTGCAATTATTTGAGAAAGAGTAAATAACTTGAGATAACATTTTTCTGACACACTGAAAAAACACAGACAGGGTGGTAGCACAGTTACGAGACTCCTTACTTGGGAAATTTGACCCAAAGTTAAGCAGCTCTGTTACAGGATGAGTCCAATAGGGAAGATCCAGTAGTGTTTCCAATTCTCGGGTCCTCCTATGGGCAGCAGGAGCTGCCTTCTGACCCCTCATTACTCTAAAATGGACACAGATTGGTGTCTGCTCCATGTGTCCCGTTCCCCTGGGAAGAGAACACAAGTACATTACCCAAAGAGATGCTGCAGTGTGGGCTCAACCTCAGCAGCTGATGAGCATTAACACTTGCCAGCAGTAAAGACAGCCTAGAAAATTGGCACTTGGGCTACAATGATTTCCCATTTTTATCTTAGTGATGATGTAACAACTAACAGGGGCACTGTAATGCTGTAATAAGATTATTGAGAAAGAAGTATTTGCAATAATAAGCAGAATAAAGTATTACTTATTTTGTTGTTTGGTTTTTGGTTTTTTTAATTGTAAAAGCTTACAGAAATAAGATAGAAGGATTACTTTGAATAACATATGCTTCTGTAGTGTTTTGTAACTCAACCATTTCTATATGGGAACTGGAAAATGAAAAGGAGGAAAGCCATTAATCAGCTTGCTGATGTGTTTTCCTTATCTAGCTGAGAGAAGTACTAAGAAACAAGCAGGTAGCATACATTATGAAAAACAGATGAAGTGTCAGATATGGGTTTGTGAGCTAAATCTTGGCAGTGGGAAAGATTTAACACTACCCTTAATATGAAATTTCCAACTCTATAAATAACGTGATAAGAAAATAGTCATGTGTGCATAGAGACCTGGCATACACTTCTGAATCTAATGCATGTTTCCCAGCTGACATTAGGCAGGTAACTCACATCTCCTGTATCATCAGCGCATATATAGCTCAGCAGTAACCTATAATCTCACTTCTCAGCATTTCATTACCCATATAAAAAATACAGTATTCCATCATCCTTTGATGTGCCATGTCATCTGCCTTCAAACGGTTGCTACTGCTTGCTGCAAGCACCCAGGCAATTCTTCAAGCAGTCCTGAATGTTAGCACTGTGGTGTCCAGAATGAAGAATCCATTATTTCTGTGTTTTAACCACTGTCTAGTCATGTATGGTGTCTTTAAAAACTACTGTAACAGAAATAATAATTATATGTGTAAACTTATCCTTTTTATTGCAGTTCCTAACATGACTATTTTTTAGGTTAATTTAATGCTTATATCTACTTAATATTATTTGATAGTTTTGGGAAATTATTTTGCATTCTAGTTTTCTGTAGCCTTAATTTGGGGTTCTGATAAATCTGAAGTGCAAGAAAGGCATTCTGTCTCAATATAAGATAGCTGGGATTAACTTTTGTCATTGACTTTCCACATCATGATTTGCACTGATACTCAAAAAATGCCATTTGATAAAGACTGGAATGTAATTCATACAGAGCATCCTCAACTAAATTTGCAGTTTTTTAGGCCATGAATATCATTAGGTATTGAAGTAATTAATGATTTCACAATAGAATGACAAGTTCATTCCAGGTTTGATGTACAGTTCTATTTTCATAAGTTGATTTTCAATAAAAGGAAACAACAGTCTTCCATAGGGGGCTGACAAGACTGATTACTGTAGCGACTTTAAGCCATGTAGTGAGATAACCTGGTTTAGATCATGTATAGGTGTTGTTTGCTTCATATGCATTTTGCAACCCACAGTTTGGAAGGAAGACATCTGTGGATTTGGAGCTTTCTGTTGTGATACCACATGTAGAGTCTTCTGGTTCGCCATTGGGATATTGTTATTGACTGTGCAAACCGATCTCCTCGGAGCAGAAAATTCATCTTTCTACATCAAAACTAGGGCTGATCTCTAGAGAAGGCCAACTGTAATTGCAAGTGAATTAAACCAAAGTGCTTACTGACAAACTCAACATGCAAAATGCAGAAATGGAGCCATGGAATTTTTGATTATCATTGCATAGAGATGCTTCTGCAACAGACATGTAGATGGACACAGTTCCATGGATTGTGAGGCCATTGTAATTGATTCTGATAAACCCATTATGGTGGGTCTCCCACAATACCCATCCAACATGTAGGATAGGTATAATCTTGTATCTTGTTTATCTGAAAAACCTGGAAGATAAAGGAGTATTCGATTAAATAATAATAAAGTTTAATAATGATTACCCAAGTAAGATTCAGTTCTTTCACATGTAATAAATTAAAAGAGAGCTGGCTTGAATAAATTTGATTCAGGACTTACCTTGAATTCCTAAGAGTTCATTAACTTGTTTCAAAGAAAAGATATACATGAACACAGCAAAGGTCTGCACAGAAAACCCAAGTCATTGTCACTTTGTTGGAATTGGTAATTGTGTTAATAATTGCTTTGAACCTGCATAATCATTTTAACTGTAGTGCTGTGGAAAAATTTCTTAGTCACTGATGTTGATGCAAAAAGAGATAATATTTATTTTTTACTGTGAGCTAAACTTTGCTGGTTTGTTACAAACACCAAACACAGTGATGATATGAAGTCCTTTGCAAATATGCGTGTCCTTGGGCAAATATTTAAACTGTCCAAAGAATTAGACATGCTTATTTAGGTACCCAAGTATTTCATTAAAACCCTGAAGTGATTTTTTCAAATTATTTGCAGTCTGTAGCTAATTTCCAGGTGATCTTGTGACGAGTTGTTGAAATAGTAGACTCAGTTATTGGATAGTATAATGGAAATCAGAATATATAATGAATCTTATTCTTACCCTGACCTGTGCCCTCTATGTACTAGGACTACTTGACAGGGCTGCAGGGAAGAAAGAGGTTAAACATACTTATTTCTTCTACCTTGACCTCTTGTATAGCTCAGAGTGTTCTCAGGAGTGCCTTAAACATTGTCTGGGTCTGGTTGCTGGCTGCTTGGCCCCTGGCATGCCGAAGCCATACGGGAGTGAGTCATCATCTGCTGGGTGCCATTGTGGCATGGCGATGGCAGAAAGAGCTCTGCTCGTCTTTCATGCCTGAGGAATTTTCTTTTTGCTGCTGCCAAAGCTATTGATGTTCTGGTTAGTGCCTTCAGCTAGAGGAGAGTAACTGTATGCATGAGGAAAAGCTTGGTCCCATGTCCAAGCAAACAATTAGTTATAATCTCCCCTCTTGAGTACAAGCCAGAAGATGTGAGGACATGCAACAAGCGAGTCTCAGAGCTTATCCTGAGAAAGCACATGGCAGTAAGCTTCCAGGTTCCCACTGATATTAACAGCTGAGCTATAAAAATTACTTTCAGTACAAATCCAGGCTCCCCTATTGATTTCTGGCTTGATTTTTGCATGAATGTTCTATCTTTCCCTTATCAGCTTCATGCAGGTCTAGTTGGTTTGGCACTTTTTGATGTTCTTGACATTATTCAGAGATGTTAAGTTAAAGCTGAACAGTTTCCTTGACCTGAAGTTTAAACAAGAAATTGACAGTCCTGGAATTTTATTTAAGACCCAGAAACATGTCTTTAAAAGTACATGGAAACTGTCCTTTATCAAGCATTTCAGAAAACTGAATGCTAGCTGTAATTATCTGCGGACAAATATTAACTGGTCAATATTTTCATAGGCACTGTTCAACTCAAGAGCAAAAATAATTTATGAAGGAGATTTTTATGCTAATCTGTAGCCTGTGGGATGCTTTTCTTCCCCCACTACCCTAGAATTTTTATTGTTTCACAGATATACACGAGTTGATGTTGATGTGGGTGGGTGCCTTTTACACACTATGGTATGAATAAACCCGTAGGTTTCACAGTCATTCTGTCTGGATTATCAAAATTTTGACAGGTTATATAGGGACTGGCAATGGTTGGGGATGTTACAGATAGCAGAGAATGATTGATAAACCTATTATTTTTAGTCATAATTGGAGTGCTTTGCTCCAGGTCACTATAGAAATGTTGTAGTCACCGTTATTTGTTTGTGTCCCCTTTTTCTTAAGGATTATTGCATGTTGTCGAAGTGACAGCTAAACCTGGCCCTCAACTGAAGACTAAAAAAAGGAAAATTTATTGAAAAAAGAAAATAGAAGCCTTAAAGACATTTGAAATAGCAATATAGGGGAGTTATCTGAGCAATGGACTGAGGAAATCATTGCAACTTGGAAGGAACTGGATTGTGCTGTAATGTCTCCTTTCTCTGCAATCACTGTTTTGAGGTGGTATATGAATGCTCTATAGACTCCTTTCTTATCCTCTGCTCCATGGTAACTTTTTCAGTTAGGAATTTGCTGTTAGGAGAATAAGAGGTTCACTGATCTATTTTCAGGTCTTCTTGTAAATTATTGCCCTGTGATCATATTTCCTACTGAGTAGAACTGCAGACTTCCATATTCATGGTTGCAAGGTGTCAAATCAGAGGAAGATTTGTATTCAGTTTCATGGATTATAAACAATGCTTTATACATTTGCAGAGACAAAAAGCTCTTGGGACCTTAATGGTGGGTTGTTTGTTTTTTTTTAATTTCCCTTGGAATTTAAAAGTAGGTTGCCAGGACATTGAAAGACAAGACAGGAATTGCACACCTGAGTTAAATGTATGGAGAGTCTTGCTTTCTTTGATGAGCAATTTGTTCTTAATTGGCTTGCAGGGGAGCTTTTTGGGGGAGGGAGTAAGGTGTGGATAAAAGTAATGTAAGGATTTCACAACTGTTTACAGCAATTTCTCACCATGCTGTGATCAGATACTGACCGATACCAATAAATCTGATGCCTGTTGTAGTATTGCACAATTTACAAAAGAAAATTATGAGACAGTTATGTGCAAATGAAGTGAACTTATCATACTAAATAAGTGCAAACAATTTCTTGCCTGTGAAAAACAGCATAATGCATCGGGACATATAAAATACAAGTGATAAGTTTGGAGCTTATTTTATTTTACTTGGATATAACTTTTTTTTGTAGCTGGCAATATGACTATCACCATACATAGGTGTGTGTCTGTGCCTACATAGCAACAAATACTTACTAATAAAATGTTGTATTTTCTTTCTATAGTAGCAGCAGTTCACAGTTATGCTTTGGCAAATTCTGTTTGCATTTATCTATTTGCTGATTTTCAGATGGGCACCTTAAATAAAGTACATAATTAGTGTTAATTCAAGTAACACGGGGTATAGATAGTAGGGAATTCTTTAGTAGCTTTTATGTCTTGCAAAAAAGGATCACATGGGTGCAGGTCTTGCTGCAGTTAGAGTCTCCAGAGTCTTTGCACGAATGAGCAGCCTGGATCCTTAGTTGTGGAGAGAGCACGCGCAGAAAGAGCAGTGCCCAGATGATCTCGTTCATTGTATCCCTGTTGCTAAGCAGAGAGGCTTTTGTACCAGTTGGAACATTTTCAGGCTCTGTGGCTGCATTCCTAGATGAGTTGCAATAATTAAATGTGAAAGCAGTGATTGCCAGCATTGCTTGCTTGCCAACACCAGTTTTATAATAAGGGGCAAAAAACATCTGATCAGCCCCAGACAGAAACAGAAATTTGTTTGACCTGTAATTATGTGCCAAACCAATGGTGGTGAGAGTTTAAAGAGAAAAAAACGTAAACATTGTCTGAAGTTCTGGACTGTCTTACCATTTTGAGAGCAGATATTCCTTTTCGGTAGGGAGTACTCTGGAGGAGGATATTCCCTTTAAGTGGTTTTCTTTCTACTGATAAAAGGTGGGTGTTTTGTTTTAGTTTTGTATTTTTAAACCTGTTTCAAGGCTTCTTTAGCTTCTCATTCTGCTTGGCACTGAGTAAATTCTTTTTATGTAGAAAATAAGCCTAGGTTTTATCTGTAATCCACTGTTTTTCCCGTTCTGTTGTCTCATCAGCTTTTCCAGCCACTTCTTCTAAGGGCTGAATAACAAGAAAGAAAGAACTGAACTTTTTGCTGCCTCTCAGTTGACAGCTGCTGAGATGGAGAGGTGACAATAATAAACTTCTAGAATTTATGTGAGTGAAAGGGACCTATACAGTAATTTTCTATTCTTTTGGATGGACTCTGTGGGAATAACTCAGGGCCACTTGTGATTCTTGCTGTTAAATCTGGGTGAGAGTTCTGATAATATAATTGATACCACCCAGAGAATAAAACCAGGTCTGTTAAAAGTGTGGAGTTGTTTGCTTTTCTTCCTTTACAATTTTATCAAAAAAGACAGGCATGATTCTCCAACATAAAAGGATTACCAGGAGAAAAAAGAGATAATTAAGTGGACTTTATTGTACAAGGTTGTTACTAAATTTTTTTAATGTATTTGTAAAGTTAATGAAATTTGAAAGTTCTAGATAAGTTTTCCAATCTTTTGATCTCTTTGTAAGCTTTTTTTTCACAAGTAGATGACCAAGAAAAGTGAGACACCCTTCCTCCTTATTAACTCCTAAGGATTTAAATTTCGCTATAATGAAATAACACTCGTCTTTCTGAAACTGGTGGCTTTGCAGAAAAGGCTTTTCTTCCTGCTGGAAAGTAACTTTGCATTAAAATTTCCAGACTGCCTTTGTGAATGTAGACAAATTTTCTTCTCCTATGGATAAAACAAAAAAGATCAAAGTTCAAGCCAAAATCCAGTACTGGTGCTGGAGAAATACTAAGTGCCTTGAAATACTACGAATTCTTAGTGTGAAAACCATGTTTTTCTCTATGCTTTCACAAGACCCTATAGAAAGATAATTTTTGAGGTCTCTAATGTCCACTTTTCTTTGTTAGGTCTGGTATTGTAAGTTGTAGGGCAAATAGAAAAACATGAAATCACAGTTGTCTGTTTTGTTATAATTTTAGCTTTATTATTTGTATAGATAGAATCATAAGATGCTGACAGCTTGACAGACTGAGTCAAGTAAAAATCTTTTGGAGACTTGCATTGGGCACAGTCAGGGAGCAGGCATCAAAACAATAATTGGTAACTTTGATGAATGGTAGAGAAAAAAATCTTACTTATTATTCCTTTGTTTGGTAGTAAAGAAAACTCATATTCAAACCTGCTATTTTGAATTTAGCAGTAGCATTAAGTTATTTCCTCTTAATAGCTAGCTAATTTTTCACCTGATTGATTTTTGCTGAACCATTACCTTTCACTGGTAGCTGTCATTGCCACAAATTCTGCTCATTTTAATTATGGCTTGTATCAAGGATTACTTTTTTTATCTTAGTTCAAGCAGCAAGTCACATTTTATCATATAAACAAAACAATTAAAAATGCATAGAGAGGAATAGCTGTGAATAATGTGCCTCTGTAAATGGCTTACATAAGACAGAATGGTATATAATGGTGTCTTTAAATGTGTTGTCTCCCATCTTACTTCTACTGTATTACCTCACTGCAGAGTAAAAGCACAATGTGTCATTAATTATTTAGTTTTCTGTGTTTCTGGGCTAACATTTCACTATACAATGTGAAATTTTATTTTTTTATTTTTGAATTTTTTTACCCTTGGTGCTCATTGGTGCTGATCCTTAGGTGGGAGCAAGAGCCTTGACAGGGAAATACTCAGGATGCCTACTCAGTGCATTGGGAGTGAGCAAAGATTAAGCTGCACACATGCATCCTGCATGTGGGTCAGTGTTGACACAACAGAGTTATTTTGTGGTGAAAGCAGCAACATTTTGCAATAGCTCCTCTATGGAGGCAGATCCTGCCACTGCCTTAACGAGTGCTGCAATACAAACATGTCTTGAATCTGAGATATTTTGTAACTTTAGTAGGTGGAGGGGCTTTTGAAACTCACCTTGGGAAACAAATATTTGTGAAGAGTTGCTTCATAAATACATTCATGATGAATATTCATCTGCTGTTCAGAGGAGTTTCTGACTGGGATTTGACTTGTATGCACGTACTAGGACAAATTTTCTACCACAGGCAATTACAATAATTTAAAGCTAGACGTGATGAGAATAAAGAGTAGAAAGTGCAGTTGTAGTTACCTAAATGATTCTGTTTCATCTAAAAAATGTTACATTCAATTTCCATGAACATCTGCCATATTCAGGTTTAATCCATTAGACCTATCCATTTTTAAGGATAATTCAGGTTGGAAAGGACCTCAAGAGGTCTCTAGTCCAACCTCTGTCTGAAGCAGAGAGAGGCTGAAAAGGCAGAAAGCTGTAAGATCTGACTGGGTTGCTCAGAGCTTTTAGACCTTGAAAATCTCCAAGGGTGAACACAACACATTTATTTTGAATATTTGTTTTCCTTAACTAAGGAAAACATTTAATCTTACGCTGAAACTGAACGAGTCATTGAGGTTATTGCAGGATGAATCTGAATCTGTTTTCAGAAGCAGAGTAGTAACTCCCAGCATGTAGTTTCATCCTGGTTTAAGTGGAAGGCAGCCTAAGTCCCAGCAGAGAGGAGTGCTTCCTTGCTGCTATTTCAGGCAAAAGTGTGAATTGTGGGCACCTGTCATCAAAAAATAACTCATGTTGACAGTAGTCTATTTTATTATGATCATGTTGTATTTTTGTATCAGTTCTCACTGGAATATCTCCCCTTTTGTTAGCAGGACTTAAGCAGTTGAAACATACAGCAAGTGTTCATATCAGTACAAATCTAAGTGAATTTTGATACTTTCAGTACTTCCACAAAGTGAGATAGTGAAAATAAAGGATTTCTGGGAAAAAAAATTCAAAATTTCTGTTGAGATTTCCTTTTACAGTGACACAGCTTTGACTCATCTGTCTCAGCATTGTGGAGATAAAAATTTACTGGGGATAGATAGCTACTTAGGCCAGAATGCTGTCAAAGCTTTGCAGGAAATAGATTTGATTAGATTAGACTTCAGGTCCTTTTTCTATCCCAGCTGTGCTTTCAGAGAAGTGATTATTCTGTTCAGCTATGACATGAGTCAGCAAAATGTAAAGGCTGATTTTTCTGCCTTTAGGAAAACTGTGGCATAGTGTGTTTGTGTTAGCTCACAATTTTCTTGCTCAATATTAACAGAACTTTAATCACCTCCATCAGTTATGACCTGTGGTGTCATTCCAGTCCTACAAGTGGCTGTTCTGATCGGCTAGGTTTACATGCACACCATGGTCACAGTTTGAAAGCTACAGTTGTGGAAATGCACCCACTCTTCCTCTGTTCCCATTCCTACACAGGCATATTCTTCCCTAATTCATTAAATGTCATGGGAAGCTCTGATCTGTGATATTCAGGGGGACAGCTTTGAGTTTCACAAGGGTTAGAAAAGGGAAAAAACTTGGCTATAGGCAAATGAATTCTTATTCCATTTGACTTTTCAATTATGGAGCAAGAAATCTGTATTTAAATGTGCTATCCTGCATGTGTGACTTTTGTTGTCTCAATTAAATTTTTGTATTGTCTAGAGGAACAATTAAATTTTTGTGTTGTCTCCTAGACAATTAGCAAGATATTATGCCGTGTTTTACTGCACATGAGGTTTTCATCTTGGTTGATTCACCTGCTACTTAGAGTTCCAGTCTCTCACACCATTGTTGCTCACTGGTTGCTAGTCAATGCTTACTTCTGGTTTAGTATTCCTTCCATGTTTCAGCCACATGTTAAAATAGAGCCAACTCTATTAGATCTAGTAGACTACACATGAATGTGACATGAACTCAAATTGACCACAGGCAAAATACCCTTGTAGTTAGATGCTGATTTTTTAAATTCATCATTTCAAAGTACTGAAACGTGAGTGATACTAAATTAAATGTTAAAATATTATCTACAATGACATTTATCTCATGGCTGTATGATATTACTTGTGTTATTTTGTCCTTGGGTATTTGTAGCTGCACTTAGAGTTATGAACATGAGCATGTAATATTAAAGACACAAGTGACTTTTTTAAAGAGCTTACCTATTATATTTTCAAGCAAGAAGATGAGAGTATGGAGTTTCCACATTGATTCAATAAACTGACCCTCCGTCAGGGTAGCATGTGAGGGTCTGTTGCATTTTCTCTACGACATCCTCTGGGTGAGGAACATATTTCAAATATCCAAATATAGCATCATGGCATTCCTTTGATGCCATGGCCCTGTCACTGGCCATTACAGAGAATAGATCTGTACCTGCTACTCTGCTTCCACTTCTGAGGATGCTGTAGACAGCTATTAGATCTCCCTTCTGTTTCCTCTTCTCCAAGCTGAGCAAGGCAAGTGACCTTATCCGGTCATCATATGGTTTCCTCTCCAGACCCTTCACCATATTTGTAGCCTTCATTTTGGACACTCTAATAGACTTGTATCTTTCTTATCTTCTGGTGGCCAAAACTTCATACAGGATTTGAGGCACTGATGCAAAGTAGAGTGGGACAGTCACCTCCTTTGATTTGGTTAAGAGTGCAGTCTTGAGAGAGAGTGATGCCAGCCTAATTAAACACTAAAAACTTAGCTAATTCAAATTTAACTTTATTCTGCCTTCATGGTTTAATGAGATATATACAAATACTGAAAAATATTATGTGTATTTCCATAAGAATAACTTTCCTTAGGTATGGCTGTAATTCCTTGTGTTCTTTGTTTGTACTCCATACAAAGCCTAACATGTTCACTGAGTCAGGCCAGACAGGATCTATAAACAGTACTCCATCTCTGCCAACTGCATTCTTAGCTTCGAGTGCCTTGCATTATTTATTTGAAAGTGTCTGTTGCTTAAATATTGACTTCATGATTTTAAAGTGACAGGAGGTCTACAAGTTTGGGTCCATTCAGTGAAAAGTGAAAGCTCCTTCCTATAAATTTTGAGCTGTAACAATAGGAAACAGTGTCAGAAATGGTACTGAATCAAGTTCTGCATGAAAGAGGTAACTGAGTTTTCTAAACAAATGGTTGCATGGCTGTCTGTTCTTCCACTTTCATTTCTCACCACTGTCATTTATATAGTGAGCATCGAATATGTTTATGCCATCCTTGGTTGTTTAGGCAATACAAAGGATTAAGAAGAAAAGGATTGATATCTAATATTTGTAAATTAAAACACATGATTCTGTTTTCTGAATAAAATTGCCTTTAACATGTAATTGTAGATTATTCCATGTGTTATTTAAGGAGAGGTTCCAGAAGATGATTTGAGACACAGATTTCAAAAGCCTTGCAGATTCTCTAAGTTTGGTTTTGTGTGATTTCTACATGTATTAGATTTCTTGACATTCTGCCAGAATGTCAAGAACTGTAGAAAGGTAAAAAGTCTTCAGCTGATTCCTCTCTGGATCCTGCACTGAGTTCTCCTGATAGAAAGAGGAATGTCTGGTGGTGGTTCCTGATTCTGCATATGAATTTTACATTAGGTCTATAATTGTTCACAAAATCACTACACTAGAGTAGGAAATGTGAAATACTCTAATGAAAGGTTCCTTAAAATTCCTGTGGTCTGAATTTTATTGAAATTTCATGGCTGTTGATAATTTTTACTAGCATAAAGTGTAAGAACATTTTACTCCCACTAAGTAAAATACTTTACAATGCTCTCAGTATTTCACTGAGATCATTCAGAGGAAAGTCATGATCCCTAGTTACACAAAGTATGGACTTCAGAACCTACAAGAAAAGCTCATTGTTACATCAGAACAATTTCTTAGTATTAGTTTGAATCAGTAAAACAGGTAATGAAAGGCCTGTAAATTTAATTCTAAAGAATTGTGTTTCAAAATTCTTGTAAAGCCTTTCTACTTGTTTCATAATGGAAAAGTTAAATGCTTTGTTTTGAAAGTGTCAGAAAGTTTTTTAACTTAAGTGTAGTGATTTATCTTGATGTTTTTAAAGTAATTTCCAGTTTTCATTAAAAAAAAACCAACGAAATGGGGGTTTGTGGTGGTTTTGTTATTTTTTTTTGATATTTTGAAATTATTTCTGTCACTTAGAACTCATATTGTATGAAAAATAAACTCTTAATCCTAGCAAAACAGGTAGATCATTATGCTATAGGAATATGGTGAATACTTCCAAAGCAGAATATAAGAAAGGGACAAGCCTTTCAAATTGTACAGGTCTTTATATTTCTAGATTTCTTTTGAGTTTATGACATAAGTATAGCCCCTTATAAAGTACAGCAGAGTACTTCTTTATTGATAACATAGAACATGTGTACAAGATGAAGAGAACAATTTCAGAGCACTTCTACATCACTTAATTGAATTGCTCTTTATTAAATAAATGTAGTAAAATGCAATTTCTAGCAATGTCAAGGTAATAGCAGATGTGGGGGTAAAGAGGAAGGCTTAGGAGAAAATAATGGTGCAATAAATTAGGGATAAATAATTTCTGAGTGTGATATTGTTGAAATTGTTGGACTAAATCCTTTCCAGAAAGTATGAATAAACAGGAGCAATAAAGCTTGAGAATGGAGGAAAACATTATTCGAATTTTAGGTACTATATTCTATGTAAAGTTACCCATTTGTTTCAAATCCTGTTACGTTAGCCACAGAAATCCTTATTACAGGGTTTATACTGGAAAACATCAGTGTTATGAGAGTGCTGACCTTAGATTACTGGCAAGGTATTCTGGAATATCCAATCTAAATAATTATATAATGATTATACTAGCTGTATTTCAAATATTATTTTATCTGGAACTTGACAATAAGATAATCAAGTTACTTTTCCTAAATCCTTGATTTAGAATAATTCAAGTCCACTAAGCTTCCATGACTTTTAAAATCAAGTTTTATAGTGCAGTTATAATGTAGTTACAAAATGAAGGTGTCATTGGCCTAAGTTCTGTTGGAAGTGGAGACTTCATTCTGGTTACATTTTATTCAGTTTTGCATTAATGGCTTTTTTGTTTGGTTTCTTATTTTAAGTATATGATATGTAACACTATTTGAAAATATGTATAACTTACTACAGAAATGAAAGTCTTCACATTGATTCAATAGGAAAAACACGCAGAATTTAGAATCTTCCCTGGGGTCCTGTCCTATTCCCATTTAGATTGACATACACCTTCCTCTTTCTCTCTGTTAAAATAGACTCAGGGTCACAATAAAAATTGTAAGAATACTGAAGGGCTTTTCTTTTTAAAATTCCTTCCTCAGCACCTTAAAATGTCCTTGATGTTTAAGTGATTCTTCTGTGCAAATGAGAATTGGTGCTCCTAATAGCTGATAGTTTGATAAAAAAGAGCAAGTTACCATTCAGTTATAACACACCAAGTACAGACAGACTTCTGTTTCTATTTTTAAGGTTAAGAAATACTCCATAGATATTCAAAAACAGGTGACAAGTTAAGGAACGAGAAGGAACGAAATGTAAAGAAAAATATAAATAAACCATGGAACCTAATATCAGAGCTCTTCAGATGCCTCACACTGACTATTTTATGGCCTAAATAATGAAACAATTTTTTCTCCCAACTAGATTGTAGAGTGAGTAATACATGTTATTATATCTGCTTGTTGATTTTTTTCTCTGATTTTTTTTTTTCTCTCTTCATTCTACTTCATGGTAGTTTAAGCCCTAGGGATGCTTTGAATATCCCATGGAAATACTGTCTCCAGCTACCACTGGAAAAAAGCTAATTAAAACTCTACATTCCTAACATTAACCTAAGTGAAGCTCAGACAAGGTGGTCAAGTAAATTGATTCAATGCATACCATACAAAAATTTCCTCATACAAAGCAAATTATCAGACCTGAAGATAATGAGTAATAGCAACATTTAAGTGTCCTTTTGTCCTTTGTGAAGATGTAGATTAGAAAAATAAAAGGGGAATTATTTAACATGTTAAAAGTCATCATATACTTGGGGTTCTCAGTGCTGCAGTCTGGAAGTAGCAATTCTCAATGACGTTGCTTGCTGCAAACCTGAAAATGAGAGGGTGTACTGGGCTTGTGTGGAGAGGGTGGAGGATAGAGGGGCTGCTTCTCTGAGAAGCTGCTAGAAGCTTACCCTGTGTTCAATAGACCCAATTTCCACTGGGTGTAAACTGGTGAGGAGCAATTGTAGCCAGAGAGAGGAGAGAGAATATGTCAGAGAAACAGCTCTGCAGACATCAAGGTCAGTGAAGAAGAAAGAGATGCTCCCAGGCACAGGGATTCACCTACATCTTGTGGTGAAGAGTGTGAGGAGTCCTTCCCCTGAGAGGAAGGAGTGGCAGAGATAAGGTGTGCTGAAATGACCACAGCTCCCTTTTCCTCTCTCTGTGTGCCACTGGGGGTGGAGGAAGTAGAGAAAGTTTGGAGTAAAGTTAAGCCTGAGATGATGTTTTACGATTTGGTTTTATTTCTCATTATCCTATTCTGGTTTGATTGGTAATAAATTAAACTAATTTCCTTGACTTAAGTCTATTTCATCCATGAGAGTATCTGGTGAGTGATCTGTCCTTATCTTGACCCCAAAGCGTTTCACTGTATTTTCTCTCCCCATCTAGCTGAGGAGGGCAGTGACAGAACAGCTTTGGTGGCATCTGGTATTCTGCCACAGTGGGCAAGTCAGGTTCTTCTGATCATGACTTTAATCATTGCAGGGTTTTTCTATATTCCCCAAAGTTGGGGTTAAAGTCAAAGCATAGCATGTCCAACATTATTGTCCTTAACATACAGTTTAGGGAAGAGCAACAGGGGACATAAGGAGAGATTAGCTGGGACAAGAAACAAATTAAGTTTATAACTGTGAAGAAACTGTAGAAAATCCTGTATCTCTTACCTACTGAGTAAAGGAGGTAAAGTAATAGTGCTGCAAGTCCCCTCATTGCAAGTTTTTTTATAGAGCATGTCTGGTTAATTTAATTTTAAAGTTATCAAAAGGCTGAAGCTACAACTTGTAGCAAAGACTTTCCTCATGGCTTGATAAATCCAGCCTCAAGCTATTGGTGGAAAGCATATTGCCATTTCTGAGAGTTTCAGACTCACTCTCAGGCTCTTGTGGTTTCAATCCACAGGGCTCTGCCTCTTGGGAAACAAGTGGATCCAGTTAATGTGACTTGTATTTGTCAGCTGAGCAGTCTTCATTTTTCACACTAATCAAGTTTTATGGATTAAAAAAACAGAAATTTTGAATTGAGGCAAAGCAGAAATTTACAGCCTTGACTGCCAAATTGGGAAAAAACTGTAACACAAAGAAGTAAAATAATCAGGGTAGCCTTAATATTTTTTTGTTGTTGTTGTTTTGAGGTGAAATAGTTTCTTTCGTGTTTGTTAGGATTGTTGAGTCAAATCTTGACCTTAGACTTAGGGGAGCAGTACTACTGACAGACACCCCTTTATGGGATGCTAGATCTCACAGTGGCAGCCTGAAGCCACTTGTGTGAGGGAGGTGCTCACCCTGTCCCACGCTGCTCTGAGTGCATAGTAAGCTTTTTCCATCAATTCACAAGGGATGAGCATTCCCCTGCCTTCCCCTTTTGGCACTTGTAACATGCCTTGTGTTATTTATCAGAGGATACACAACATTTCCCTTTCGCTGTCTTCTCAGATGATTACTGTGCCTTGTTAGTCCATTTCTCTGGCTTCAGTAGCTTCCCTCTTCTCAGCTTTTCAAGACTGCTATCAGTCTTCTAAAATCAATAAGAGGATCGATTGTACAACTGTTCTCTTAATTTTACAGTCTGTACCACATCCATAGCTATCCATAAGAATTGTGCAGGGTATGAATAACCCAGGCATCAAACTTGTCATTAATTGTACATTTAAACTCCAGAACATTTGTTAGTTGCATATCTTTATACATTTATATGAAACACTGATTTTTCTAATGTAAGGGGGCAGTTTGTGATGCCATTACTCGCCTTGTGTCTCAGCGATGAGAGCTAACACAGTAGATCTATTCAGAGTTCTGAGTAACATGCCAGAATTTAGTTTAAAAAGAAAGTCTATATAGAAGTGATAAAATAATTGACTTCCAGATTTCATAAGTTATAATATCTAGAGAAAACTCCTTTCAAATGCTTGAAGTGCAGCACTTTCAAGTACAGCTACGGAGCCAGGGCAACAACTCACCCGAAGTCAGAGGATCAAAATACCCAAATTAATATTCTTCAAGCTGACCCTTTCACACAGAGACTCCTTTAGTAATTAATTGATGCTATGTATTTTCTCTCTGCTAGTATTTGAAATATATTCTGTAGTGGAGGATAGATTGTAGTCTTTGCGCTTTATTTTTCTGTATGTGCTTTATTTTTCCATTTCATAGAGGTATATTAAACTCATTCCTGATGTTCTTGAAGCATTGAGGTATTTTGCTGTTTGGGGCCTGTTGCTAAATGCCGTTAGCTTGGAATGGCAGAAATTAGGAAAGAATTTTGTCTAAATGCTGGAGAAAATAATACATGCTAATGCATCTAAAGAAATTGTGAGCCATAACCTGTGTGCATTTGAGGATAATAATTCTTTTTTTTTCTTAAAAAAATAAAAAACTCAGTTAAAAATTCTGCTTGTTAGAGAGTCAAAAGTTTTAGTATATGGAGTTTAATTTACATTTTAGAGTTGCTCTTAGAGTTAATTTTAAAAATATAACTGGGTAAACAAAGCTTCATTTGAAAAAAAAAGAAGACAAATTAGACTATTTTCTGATAATGAATGTCAGCAAAGCATAGCCTGATTCCTTGTGATAGGGATAAACATATTTGCACTAATGTGCTTAAAAGACAACTATTAGTTTTTAATGAATGTAAGAGATTTACTTTTTTAGCAGAGCTACTAAAATAATAATCATACATAAAGGAGTGCTTCACACAAGCTCAGGAAATTATATTCAGAGATTTAGCTAGGGAATTTGGTTCTGGTTTGAAAGATAATGTTCATTTCTACATGCAAAAAATTGTTTGGTTCATTAGCATACTTTTATTCTGCAGACACTGAAAAGCTTTAATGCCCCCCAAATTACTTAGATGTAACTTAGTTTTATGAGTTATCAAGCACTAAAGATATAAATAGCCTTATTATTCTCTGGTAGCTGTTGCAGTACTGTTCCAGAACACCACTATTGCACAATAGGAGGCATTTTAAATGGTAGTTTGCTCCTCACTTTAGTGTACCAGATAAGCTTGATTCTGAGATCATACACTGACAGAAAGTGGACCTATGGTTTTAAGGCATCTGGTGAAGAAGTGCAGACTCTCACTTTAAAGCATTAAAATGTGCCCAATAGGCAGACAGAATATTTTTTGAAATAAGACTTTTGTTTCATAACCTAATGCAGCGCCAGTGGAAGATTAGTGACATCATTTTATCGACTAAGAAAAGTGGTCTGACCAAAATATTCTACCTTTGTGTTGGATACAAATTTCACTTGCTCATATCTGTGAATAGATGAGAGGCATATGTACATGAAATATAGTGATAAAATATTGGTGATGGAAAACAATGGAGCTGAAGTTATGAAAACCTGGTTGGGGAAGAAGACATTTGGGCTATTTCCTGTAGAAACCCAGCAGGGTGTCACCAACAGGCACCAACAGTAGCAGTCATATAGACACACATACGTTGCACTTTGAGAATTTCTCATAATTGAAATCAGTCTCTTTCTGTTCTCTAAAGAAACTCATGACAAGCAGTATAGGCTGTAGCATAATATCAGACAGCAGGGATAAATGTCAGTGCATAATCTTCAGCATGGATTATTACTGTTACCACAAAGAACTCTTTGTTCTCTGCAAAGCACTGATCTCTTCTCTCTGGTAATCAGTGACAGGACCCAGGGGAATGGCCTGGAGTTTTGTTAGGGGATGTTTAGGTTGGATATTAGGAAAATGTTCTTCATCCAGGGGATGGTTGGGCACTGGAACAGGCTCCCCAGGGAAGTGGTCACAGCACCAGCCTGACAGAGCTCAAGAAGCATTTGGATAATGCTGTCAGGCACAGGGTATGACCTTTAAGGATGTCCTATGCAGGCCGAGGAGCAGGACTTTGATGATCCTGGTGGGTCTCTTCCATTTAAAAGTATTCTGTGAAATTCATAAACTTGGCTGAATTAGGCACTAAGAAACCCACTCTTAACTTCAGTTTAGCTCTGCTTGTCTCTTGCTTGAAATTTTATCTTAATCAGGGTGAATGTATCAGGTAAGAAGTAGAAACTAGAAAAACAGAGTTAAAAATAATTCCCATCCTCTGGAAAGCTGATTTAGGGAAACTCAGTGGCAACTTTGTAATTGCTAAGAGTGATATCTTTTTGTCTTTACTTAATATAATAGAAAAACCAAAATCAACCTGATTCAAGAAAAATATATTCTAAAGAACTGCTAGTTGTTAATACCCAAACTGTACTAAGTGATAATACTCCTCTGCCAGACTGATAAGCACCTGTACAAAAGATACAGATTGCCAGCTAAATTAGTCTGGTAATCCTGATAAGTCCATAATGAGGTCTGTAACATCTGCTAGGGGCAAAAATGTACTCTATAAGACTTGCCTACCATCTATATTTTTAGTCTATGCATGTCAATCAAATTATTTCGGAAACGGCTTTAGCTTCTTAGATATAGAAAATGGACTTGAAGAATTCCTTCGAATCCATGTCCCTCTATCTAACTTTTGTCAGGGTAAAAGATGATTCTTCCTAGGTTGTGGCTTTGAAGATGACTGGGCCTTTCATGGTGGCCCCAGACTAGAAGTGAAATTTAAAGTGTTTGATCTGATCCTTCCCTTTGATTTTTCATTTTTACTCTTTCCCTCTAAAGAAAGAGTGTGTTTAATAGTAATGGTGGTTGTATATAAGCAACAATAGAGAAGTTGTCAGAAATGACTGTCTTTTAGTGCAGCAGCCACTTTGGATTATATTCTTTACCCATTATTACATTGCTAAAATGGATTCCTAAGGCTGCTCTAAAATGGTTTGCATAGTCTGGCTCAGTGACATCATATGGGAATACAAAGGTGATTTTTAAATTCAAGATGAGTTACAGATGGGTTATACACACAAACTGTATTTGTATTGAATTCTTACACAGCTTTATGAATAGAAATAAGAGCATTACATATAAAGCTAATGAACTCTCAGAGTGTGGTCAGGTGGGTAGAAAGCAAGTGATTATATACTTACATGAGAAATTCCAGCACAGGGAAAAAATATTTCTTTTGATGGAAACATATTTTATCCTCAGTACCTTGTTCTGTTTGAAGAAAATACACTAAATCTTGTTTAAGTATGAATGAGGTTGTTGATGTGTATGAAGCATCAAATGAATCTCTGAGACCTGACTGTTGATAAGGTTTGGAAACCAAGGGCTTGGCAACTCTCTAGTCTCAAACTTCTTTGCAATCAATACTGCATTAATCATTTATTTTCTGCTAATTTAAAATAGATATTCTTTCAGAGACTGCATCCACCACAGTGAAATCTGATGTAGCATTAGCATTATTATTGAATTGAGAATGGGAAATAGAACCAGGAAATTTTAATTTGGCATTCTAGAGCAAGTCTGGCATTTGTCCACCTGAATATAATTTATGCATGATAAACTGTACATTTTTTGTGAGACACTTTCCCTGGGAGACACTTTTCTTCAGCTAGAAGGTTAAGGCCAGAAAAAAAGAGATCATTCCTATATTAACAAGTGAACACCGCAGTCCTGACTGAATCCTGTCAAATAGGTTGTGACAGAAAGCAAGTATAATAGAGAGGGGGTGTTTCAATTCCTATGTACAATATTATGCTTGCTTGTTCCAGGCATTTTGTTTGTGGGGATTTGAGGGTTTTGGTTTTTTTCATGAGCACCAAACAAAACTTCTCATAAGTGAAATAGTTGAAGAAACAATCGTGAGCCTGAAAGGGGGGAAAATAAATGAGAGTGCACTTTTCCAGTATGATTCATGTTAACAGAGCTTAATTTGGGAACTGAAGTCCATTGCTTTCCAATGTATTGTAAGAGAAATTATTTTATCATAGAAATGGAGGACAGCATCTTGGATGACGAATGTGTTCTAGTGTGTGACCTTCTCCCACATCCTTTTCTTCAAAGTTTAAAAGGCAAGAAGCTGTCAGTAGAGGTAGTAATTATTATAAATCTGGTCCCTGGAGGCACTCTCATCTGTGCTTGTATTTAATAAATCGTCTTTTCTGCCTTTTCCAAAACAATATTTGAAAGTCTTTTGGGCTTACCATTTTTTTTCCTTTTCTTTTTTTTTCTCTCTGTGTCTTATTGCAAGGCATATCCCTGGATTATTCTCTTGGCTCCCTATGCTCTTCACAATAGCAGAAGTCTGTGATGGATGTTAATCCCTCTCTGTGGTCATGACTAAACAGACATGCCATGTAATTGTTGATTTCACTGTTTGCTTTCAAGTCCTCTATGTTTGGATCCATATATCACAGCTTATAACTAAATTTTTCCATATCTTTTGACCAAGTGACTTGCTGGTACTAGCAGCAATTTTTTAAGCTACTCAGTGCATGTACTGCTTTATCAGTCTTCAGTTAATTTGTGTTTGTAGAGAATGAGGATAAAAGCTATCTATGTGAGCCTTCCTGACTACTTTGAAAAATTACTTCTGGGAACTTTTTGATTATAGATTATGCTCCATTCTTTGTGTTTTGTTACATACCCTAAATTACTTTTTGAATACTATGCTCTCGGAGCACACTTGTGAAATAGAGGCAGAGGTCATGCAATGGCATGGCTTCAGCCATGGAGGTTTAAAAGGGAAGCAAGCCTGATATTTCTCTCCTCACTCTTTGAGAACACTATAAAAATGTTTGCCAAATTGATGCTTTTTGGAAGCCTTATAGATCCAGTCACTGAGAAGGTGCATCATCACCATATGCTGTTCCCTTCTTGACAGAGGATTGCAAAAATGGTTGTCCACAAAGATAGTTCGAGGGGTAGACAAAAAGCCCATTAGCAGTTGGGTTAATCTGTGCATTTAAGTAAACCTAAATAAAGGGCTTGTTTGTGTAAATTTGGCTTGAAGGATGATTTTTATGCATTGGTCGAAAAAGATTTTGTCAGAATTGTTTTTTATTTCCTCATTGGATGTAGTCCCTTGTGTCAACCCATCAGGAATTGTAGTATCTGTCATGAGATGACCCATCAAAGGCAGCAAATGTCCTTCAGATGGTTTTGTTTTTTGATCCAGACTTACAAAGACTATTTTGCTGAAGTTGTTTGAACCACAGTCACATACAGAGAGCCTGATTGTGACTGAGAGTCTGTAACTCAGTGCCATGACTATTTTTCTAATGTTTTAGTTATTCAACAGAACTGTGTTACTTAGATGTGACAGGCCACTTTGTGGATACCATCAGCTTCCTCTCTGCACAGAGTACAAGTAAGAACCAAGGTAGACTATGCCAAAGAATTCTATGGTTCTTTCTGTGGCAGCTGTCTAGATGCAAAGAATGTGCCTCAGCTGATATAAGCCACCTGGGCATTTCTGTGGGCTGTCAACAAAAATGAAGTGGTCAAGTTCTCAAAGAAAATGGGAGCTGGAGTATTTCATGTCTTCATATGCTCAAAAACTTGAAATTATATACCTCTGCTTATTTTTGGAAGCACTTTTAGACAGCTGCCCAAAAGCAAGCCTGTGGTATGTTTCTTTACAGCGTATTCTGATGGCAAACTCTGAAATTATTATTTTTCAAATAGTAGTTATTGCATATCTTCTGTGAGAGGATCTGACTCAAACAGACAAACTAAAAGCATAATCCAGAATTTAATATAAGTACAATATTTTTAAAAAATTAAAGGGCAAGTTTATTTTTATTTGTTTGAATTTATTTTGCATGACTTTTTGGTTTTAATGCTGTGGAAACTGAAGACTTTTCCTTTAAATTGTTTGAAACCTGTGGAAGTGGGAATTTTATTTTAAATTATCAAACACTTCATGAAATAATACAATCCCCCAAAGCATAAAGAATACTTGAATGTCAATATTTGCAATGAGATCTGTTTATTAGTCATACTGATATGTTTGCTCATCTGTATACTCCACTTCTTAGGAAGCTTCCAAAACTATCTGGCATACACTTTAGCCACTGGAAATGTAGAATCCAAAACAGTGCAAAACATGCCCTTTTTGGCCAAACCCATGTCCCTTCTTGGACATGTTTGTGCCAGAGCAGATGTGGTGTGCAGCTGAACACTATTTACTCCATGGCAATATCCAGCTGAAAAAATTACCCACACTGTGAAGGCAGTAAACCTTCATTTCTATTGCTTAGCTGAGATCCACCCTACCAGTGAATCTGACTGGGGATTATTATCTTTAGAAAAACAGAAAAATATTAGCAGGATGCTCTTGCTTGCAACAATAGAGTTTAGAGCCAGGCCTTGATAAGGAGTGATGCTAAAAAAGACTTCTCATAGCAATATTTTTGTGTAGGCATACCAGATATTTAGAGGAGAGTTGGTCACTGATACTGCATGCTGGAAACAGTGCTTTACCCTGCTAACATCAAGAGAGATTTTAATTTTTTATTATTTTTTAAACTGATCTGGTTTCCTAAACTTTAGGAATTAGGATGTGAAAATCTCTCTGCCTTTGTTGGATGTATGTATTTTTTTAATTAGATGATTAAATTCTATGCAATTCTTGCTTGAAATTCTCCCCTCCTAATTAAAATTGGACTTCCATGCATTTCAAGAGCTTCATTTGAGTGCAGGTGGATGGGAATCTTGGCTTGACTGGCTGTAAAGTGCTTTCACATCTACAGATGTGATCTGTGAAGTAAATAAGAGAAGGAAAAATATACTTTGATAGTATCTGGAAATGCAGTTAACACTGCCATAGGCATGTGAGAGAGAAGGGAGAATGACTGGGAATAGAAGATTGATAAGAAGAGAGAGGAATCAGGAAATGAATTAAAAAGAGAGCTCCTGAAAATCCTTTCAAATTCCTTACAAAATGAACAAAACAAAAAACCCAAAGAACAATACATTTACTGAATAAGTCAAATTGTGAAGTAAATGAGTCATAATATAGAAAGAAAAAACTTCCATAGGCAGATAGTAAGCAACATTTCCATATTTTTGCTGTGAAAAATTTTAACCAAGGTAGTACTTCTATGTTCCAGGATGTGGACTAAAGTATTTTGTCCAGAGGAAAGAAAAAAAAAAAAAGTATAAGGACGCATTTCCCTATCTTATATTTGCTATAAAACAAAATATTTAAGCTCTCAAAACCATATTAATTTATTTTTTCCTTAAAAACTGCGTAAGAATACAGCCTAGCATAGTCAAGGATTTATGGGAAATAGAATGCATTATACTGAAAATGGGTTCTTGAGAAAGATCAATAAACGCTATATGCAGCAGAATGAACTTATCAAAACGTAAATATTTTAAACAAAACAGAATTTAACAATTTCCAAGATAAGCTATTCCCTCAAAGCACACTGAAGACATTTTCTAGTTTACGTAATGTAATTAAATTCAAGCCTGAAGAATTCAAACTCCTCCCAAAGACATTATTGGCAAGGTGATTTAATGTGGTGATAAGTATGAAAGTGTAGCATATCTGAAGGCCACAGGAGTTTTATAAAATTGCATTTGAAAGCTGACAACAATTGTTTACAAGATTAGTTTTTAAACTACTCAATAATAACATAGTGAACAGACCTTTACCTTTATTAGCAACACAACACTATTCCTGACACAATTTGGGTCAAGTTCACTCCAATGTAACTTTGATAGTCTTACAAAATCTGTATGAGGAGAAAATGACCCATTTTTGTCTTGTGAACACAGTGTAAGGAAAATGTGAGTCAGTGTTTTCTCACAAATAATAACCTATTTTGTGTATATTCTTTCAGCATTAAGAGAGATTAGTACAGGTTTTATATACACTTCCTCAGCTGTTTTTTATGTTCGTGTGATGGGAGATGTGAACCAAATGCTGCCACAGAGCCAAGAACTCCAGGGATTCAGCCCTTTTTCTGTCGCTAACTTATCCCTCTTATTGTATTTTAAACCCACATTTCATCTGCAAAACAGGCATGTACTATTTCCTGTCTTATAAAATCAGCTAGTAGAAACTAGAACAGCTCTTTCAAAAATGTTAATATTGTATCATAAATGCTAATATCCTTTGATCCTTTTATATTCTGAGTGCCTCAAGTCTGCTAAATTAGGACCTCATCAGTCAGGTTACAGAAAGTTTAATTCTGTGAAGCACATCTTGGCACTGGTGTGGGAAACATCTCAAAAGGTGACAATATTTTACTGGTGATGAGTGAGGGTCATTTACCTTGCTCATTTGAAAGGGTCTCTAGCTAGGGTTAAAAAGGGAGAGAGCTATTTTTATAGTGATGCTTCCTACTGGAGGAGCTTTGCAGGCAAAAGGATTTTTTTGTTTTATAAGAATGTCATGGTGTGACCCTAGAATGACAGTGAAATGCTATTTATGGTATTTAGCCAGTCATCAGAAATGGCTTCTTGTCTGTTTTGGAATGTACATACTCTGATAACTCATGTACCATGCTCTTATTATCTCATAATTTGGCTTTTCTGATGCATTCAAAAATATGTACATATAGGTAGCAGTAGTACTTAACATCTACCTTTCTTAAAGTTCTGTATATTACATACTTTGCAATTTCTGGCTAAAAACTATTGCTACTCCTGTGATGTCCCCCTTCCAAGTAGCAGGTGTTTCTTTTTAAGTCTGTCTTGTATCTGTCATTATAGAAAATCTGGCAGGCTAGAATACACATTAGTCAAGGAAGGAAGATCAAAGGCTAATCCATTTGTAGCCTCTCAGGTCTGACTTTCCTGTAGAAAATATTCAATGAAAAGTTTAAAATGACTCTTTTCAAAAGGGCAAAAGACTATAGCAGAAAAATTATGAAATATGTAGTATGAGCAACAGCAGGACCAAACCACCAGTTCATCTGTTTCTGAACTGAAAAATCAGATCAAATAGTCACATAACATGTAAAGAAAAATCTGTTCCCTTGGGTTTATTTGACTGTTGCCATGTATTATTTTTTGTAACTTGCTTCTAAAGAAACCCTGAAAGTATTAACGATAAAATAACTTGAAGCCTTGAAACTGTTTTTTTTCTGGTTATTATTACTTCAAACTTATCTGAATCTCTAATTTTCTGGATTTTATACAAAAATCTAACTAGTGAAAATTCAATAATTAATAATTATTTTTAAAATATCAATATATTGTGATTCCCTTTACTGAGGCACCTAAGAATAACTCACACTCCCATTTTATTGCTTACAACAAAAATTTCAATTACCAAGAAGCTGTCAATCAATTTTTGCAATACATTTTCATAGTTAAAAATTGTATTTTAATAGTGAACTTGCATTTTTATCTCTGGGAAAATAAGCAAACAGTAGCCTAATAAATATCTTATATGGGCTTCGGGGGCAGTTTTAACTCTGTTGATTTAGGCCAAGGCATTTTCCTGTGGTCTTACCTATCTTTGGCAGCACATTGACATAAGACACTTAACCTGAATATTGTCCTCTGTTGTTTACTCTGGTGGAGTATTAATTTAAAACATTCATAGCATCAGATAGAGGTTGATAAAATCACAAGCTTATTAAAGTGCTCAGCAGGTGTCTGGGAGACAGTAGTCCAATTCCTGTAGTGAATGGGTGATGATGGGAGGTAAAGCACCTCCTGAGGAACTGTGGATAGTAATCCTTGCATAGTAAGACGTGCATAGCCTGCAGAGTTGCTGGCTAGCTCCATCTGGAGCTAATCTTCCCATCTCTCAGGTGATTTCACCAGACCTTCATCCAGGGGAAGACCATCTCAGAAGACCCTGATTAAAATCATGGTTCACTTTTATTCTTACCCCATGCATTGTTTGGAATGTTCAATGACAATAGGTTCCTAACCTGGCCAGAACAGGCATGAGGCCTAGAAGACAGAGCAATAACCAGTGATGATATTTTTTATGCTGAGCAGCAATGAGCATGAACCCACTGTGACTTTACGAAGAGCAATTCCTAACACTTATCACACTGTAACAAGCTAAAATGTTCAGCATTATAATTTAATTTCCTACTTCTAATCAAATGTCTCTGGCATACTGAATAGGAAGTAAAAAATAACACAATAGCGTGCAAATTTTATCACTTAATTCTACCCTTTGATTGGCTTCATATCCAATGATGAAAAATAAATCACCTTGTTGAGGAGGAATGAGTAAGAAAAAAAGAGGAAACTGTAATCCTAGTGTGGCTTTTGACCTGTGTAGCAAGTTAATTATACACTTGAGAAAGCATCTAGCATTGTCATGTTAGACTGCATGCATTTGTGTGTGCACAAGACTGAATATAAATATATGTGTATATTAGCATGCATATATGCTTTATGCAACAGTGCACTACCTCGTGCTCAGTACTTCCTGAATTTGTTCTTAAAGTCATTGGTTTCAAAGGATGTAAATGAAGATGGAGCATGGCCCAGTGGGTTTTAATGTATAGATCGTTACTCTTGGTAAAAATAATTACTTAATTAAATGCTCTGGTGGACAGTGATTAAGGAAGGAAGTGGTAGATAAGTAATGAAAAGTGTATCAGTACAAGAAGTATCAGAAACTTAGAGAAGATTATAAAATATCTTCACTGGGATAAAATAGGCACTGCCGACTTCTGCAATAAATAGTTTTACTGAGACCTTCTGCTCCTTACAGTGTTTTCCATGAAAGCTTTTCTGTCAGTGATGCAGTTTTCCATTGCACAAAACTAAACTGCCAAATCAATGCAACCCTCAGATGAACTAGAAGTCATTTTACATTGCAGTCAACTCTGTCTGAACAGTCAGAACATAAATGTTCACAAAATGACAATCACCTTCTAATATATGGAGAAAATAGAGGACCTGCAAGAGCAGTGACCGTAGAAGTCCAGTGCACCACCCTGCATCTTCTGCTCTATCTGCAGACCCCTCCTCAGGGCTGGGCAGAGATACAGACCCCTACAACCAGATCTCCCTCCATGAACCCTTCCAGGCTATTATAGTATTGACATAACACAGTCCTCCTGCACAAGATGGTTTCACAGATAGCCAGTACACTTGGAATAGTTGTCTCATATCTATAGAGACTAAAGAGATATGGCTGGAGTTTTCAAACCTAGCTGAAATCCTTCTAGCTGTAGTGCTCTGTGGGAGGATGAAGTGAAGCTATGGAATACGTCTTCATCTGTTGTATTCTGTTCATCTGTATAGTGCAGAGAAGGAAAAATTCTTTGAGGGCTTAGACCAGAAATTTCTGTCTCTATATACGTATTTAGAGTAACTAGGCTTATAAGTGCTACTAAGCAGCAAACTAAAAATTGCTGAATTATCTAAAAATAGCCACAACACTCTATTTAGGCTGCTGAATTTCAAAATTATTAATTTTCTAAGTATATTGGCATAAATAAATTGCCAAGTATTTGTATTGAGGTAGATATTGAAAAGTGCATGTTGAAGAGAGTATATGGCATTGGGATATAGTGGTTTTGTTCATCTGTGGGAAACAGAATTACTTATAGGCTGCTATTATGGAAGGGTGTTTTCAAATCTGATAATTTATTTCAGAGGTATGATAGATCAAAAGGAATCTGTACAGAAAAGAGATGTAACGAGAAAGGAAGAGTTACAGAGTTTTTTGCTGTACATGACATTTTAAATTAGAGTGGCAGAAGTCTCTGTCAATAAGATCAAACAGTAGGAACAGAGATAAAACACTCCTTTTACTGTTAATTATTGTAAACCAGGTAGGATTGTATTTGAACACTATTGACAGAAGGTTAAGAAGCAGTTACACCCTCCCGTTTGCCCCAGGGGAAGAGTACTAGAGAATTTGAAATTAGAAGGAAATAAATAGTTCCTGGATGATTTAAACATTCTTTTTCTTTTCACTATTTACACTAAATGCTGATATCACCTAACAGCAACTTTGTGACATGCTTCCATTTTTTTTTTTCTTAAAGGTAAGCATGAATAATTTAAGTTTAAACATTTCAAGTTAAAATACAAGGATTTCAGCAGACCATGGTTATTGTAGGATGAGATCATGCTTGATCATTCAAGAGTTGTACTTTTTTCTGTGCCGGACATTTTTGATCTGTATTTTTTCATGGATTGTAATATTGAGGCACTCTGAGGTCATTTAAGAGCCCAGGAAATTTCCCAACTCACTGAGAAAGCTAATTTATAGTTAATTCCTTAGTAGCTTCTTGAATAAATTATATGCTTGTTTCACTTGCAGATGTTTCTCGTGTTCTGTTCTGAAGTGCTGCTTTAGTGTTGCTGAGCACCGTTGGTAGTTGCTGTGATGATCCTAGATGGAGCTGAATTTCAGTGGATATGGGTGATCTGCAGGAGTCCCAGATCATTTAAGGGATTTGGAAGCCTTGGCTGGGATTCAGCTGGCAGAGTGTATACATGTGTGCAGGTATTTAGGAGCTGGGTGTATGAGCTCCCCTTTGCATTGTGAAACTCCAGGCAGTACAGTTAATGGGGCTCGGAGAGCTGCTTGGCTACTCAAAGCTGTTATCTATTTCCAGATGTAGTAAGTAACCCTTCTGACTTTGATCTGTTGATCTGTTTCGACTCTCATGTAAAATTAGACATCCAGATTGCAGGTAGGTGCCCAAATAGACACATAAAACCTGAATTGTCAGACTCTGAGTCAAATCCCACCTACAGTGAGACACTGCTGATATTTTCATTTTGTGACAATTTGTTTCTTCCACTCTGCTGTGGAACTTCCATGTGTGGAAGTCCCTTCAAGCAACAGCTTTTCCTTGAATATGAAAGAGGAATTCAAATGCAGCAGTAGTATTTTCTATGAGATAAGTTTAACTGTTTCTATAACACTGGAGATGAAGTTCTTCCTCTCCAATTGCAATTTATCAGGGGATAAGTGAGTTGCCTCAGGAGGTTTCTGTAGCACTGGCTACTTTAGGTGCTGCCTCTTAAGGTAGTCAAAGCAGGACGTGCCTTAAGCTCCTGCCTCTTCTCAGTTACAAATGTGGTACTGGCACCTTGCAATCATTTTGGGTGCTTCTGCAAAGTATCTCAGCTCCCCAAAGCAGGAGAGAAGTTGTAATGCTGTGCAGCTGGGAGTCTGTGTGTCCCTTCCTGGCTGTAGGTCTGTGAGCCAGCCTCGCTCCCATTGATCAATCCTGTGTAAAAAGCAAATTGCTTTGCACCCATCCACACTGGGACTGCACATGCTGGCATTTCCCTCTTGCAGATAAGTACTTAAACTCAGTACCTTCATAATCACCACAAAACCTAAATTCCCACTACATTGCTACTTTTTCCCCCTTTTTTTCTTTGAACAGCTATATACAGTATCACAAAATGAAGGAATAGATTTTTTGTGCTTGCATCTTGTAATACTTCCTTTTAGGTACTTAAGGGTATGTAAAGGGATTTTTTTTTTTTAATATTCTATAGAAGAAAAAAGAATGCAAATAAAATTGGTTACAGATTTTGTGTTTCAAGATACTTTATTTTGTATAGGAAAATTAGAAGGAAAATTTTGTATAGGAAAAATAGAAATGTTTGGGAAGAAAAGAGCTCAAAAGCCTTGGGAGAAAAATTGATATTGCCTTAGAAAACTAGACCTCACTAGATGACTGAAGTTATTTCATGTTCAGAAAATGACAAACTTTAACTAAAAGTCTCTTCTGGTTCAGCCACAAAATTAGCAGTGCAATTAGAAATTAAAACACAACTTGGAATAAAATTATAAAAGAAGAATCAAATACTAATCAATATTAATTAGAAGTAAGAAGTATGGAAAAATTTATAGAGAAAGCTGGAAACAGGAAATGAAAAATCTGTGATTGGCAAGGCAAAGGGCAATAAAAAGGTTTTAGTGTATTAATAGCAAAAGTCCTAATCATATAAGCCACTAGATGGAGATAGTAAGATTGTTACGAGTGATTTGAAAGCACCATAAGTGGTCAAAAAATATTTTTATCCTATATTTTGAAAAATGCTTGATGCAGTCTCCATGTAATGAGTGTGCTAAGGCACTTTCCAAAAGGCCTGGAGGAAAGAAAGGAAGATGTAAAGCAGCAGCTGCTTGGACAAAAGACTATTTAAAGCCAATAGTCCTGGACAATTTTCACACAAGAGTCCTAAATGATCTGTTGAGGAAAACTCCAGTTCCTTGATGCACCTTATTGAAGGAAAAAACCCCACCCAATAACTCAAAACAAAACAAGCAACAAAAAACCCCACCCAACAATCCACTACCCCTCCAAAAAAAAAGACTCCAAACAAAATCCAAACAAACATTTCCACCTTAAAACATAAGCTGATTCCTGTGCAATAATTGCTTTGTTATAATTTTAAACAAAATTGAATGATCTCTAATTAATAATGTAATTAATTGTTATTTTAATTTAATCAAACACAGTTAAAGTAGGCAGAATAAATAGATTTATAATATACTATTTTTTACTTGAGACATATAAGTTAATTGATAAAAATGATTATAGAAATAACAGAAGTGCGTATTTTTGGCCAATTGATGGTGTAATCAGAAATGCATCCATTCATAAATGAACAGATATATCTTGTAAATCAGAGTGCAAAATTAAAAAAATCTTGAGTGTGAAGCCTGTACAAAGTTTTTTAGTACAATAAATTTAATATAAATTTATAATAATATAATGATAAATGAAAATTTTTAAATTGTGAGAACACTATGTCCGGATTTGGTGATGTCTACAAGGTATGTTGCAAAATTTTAGAGAGTGTTGGAAAGAGGGACAGAACAAGTGAAACATTGATTGATAGTTCACCTCACAAGAGGTAGTGATGAATTGTCTGCCTGTGATATGCTCAAACCCCACACGTTAGAGAAATTGTACTGAAAGCCATACAGAAACAAAAGGGGAAGAGGGAGAAAGGAAGGATTATGCACTGCACATTGTGTTGTCATCAATTCCAGTTTTCATTTTTAAGTGAAAAAAATTACGTTTTGTGTGTGAGTGTGTTTGATAATATATTTGGCATGCATTCAGACAAACTTCTTGGTCTAGTTTGCTTTTATGAACATATTTCTATTTAAAATTGTTATCAATATACATAATCAAAGAAGCTTCTGCACCAGTTGTGTATTCATTCATATATATTAACTTAAATCTTGTCCTATGCTTAGGAGCAGAAGATGACAGGAGTGGGAATTTAGTGAAACAATTAACAGCAACAGTGCTTAGAATGTGGGTTTGGTTTTATGTTGGCTACATTCTGCTTTTTTGTTTAATAACTATCCACGTCTATGGAAAGGAAATTCAGAGGAATAAGACCTTTCAACTGCTACATTTTATCTGTGTTCAAACTAAAAAATGTCAGAAGTACTAGCTTTAAGCTAAGAAAAAAGCATATTTTTGTATTTACATTTCTTAAGCTGTGGATGTAGAAAATCCTTGCTTAAAAAGAACATTGCTGTAAGTACTGTTACTGTACTGATAAAGTCTGTTTGGCAGAGCTTTGTAAAGGCTCTCAGAATCAAAAGTGAGCCTGTTTACCTCTTGAAAATGCTTTTATAGGAGGTTCTGGTTAGCCATTTCCAATAGAGAAAGGAGCAGTTGATCAGATAGGAGCTAAACTAATGAAAAGCATCATGGAAGTGACAGGAAGATTAATTAAGTTCCTCCAGTTGTTTTCACGTATTATGGTACAGAGTTCCTTCGGGTCCTGCTGCAGTTAAATGGTATTCATGGTGACAAATATTGCACATTTCCAGAACTGACACTTCTGAGTCAAGGGTAAAAAACACATTTGGTAGTTTTAGCCCGTGAAGAATGTTCAAAACCAAAGATGAGCCTCTGTGGTTGTTTAAAATATACAAATGTAACTTGTTCCTTCCCTTCTTATCCTTTGGTGAAACCTCAGGAGATTAGTAATGAATCACAAAATCTGCATTATTGTGTAGTATGCCTTAAACTGCTCCAGATGGCTTCAAAATAAAAACAAACCAAACTTCTAGCTTATGTACTTAGTATATTTGATTTGAGGCACAAAAATATGTACTTGGAAACATTTTCAATTACTTTTGGAGGCTTAAAAAACTGTGGCTTGTTTGCTGTTCTTTCTTTCTGCACTGTGGTCACTAATAGGAATGAAATAACTTCAATACATAAATTTCCAAATTATGTGGAAATTCTAGGCCTACTTTACTTGCAAGAATCTTTTACTTTTGGGGTTCATTTGATGAATTAATAGGCCAAGTGTGATCTGGATTGTTTGTCCCATTATATTTTCAGAAATGAATGTTTCCACTGTAATTTCTTGTTCATAATTGCTGTCTCTGTACAGTAGAGAAAATATATTTTAGGAAAGTCTGGAAACCTCTGAGGTGTTTGAGACCTTTTAGCCTACTACACATGATGCATAGAGTTAAAATGTTGTGTCACTAGTGCATTTGTTGACTATTGTTGCACTTCTGCCAGCAAAGAGTTCCTTGATCTGCCTCTGCATTTGCAAGAGATGATCTGTGGTCAGCCTCACTATCTGACATTCATCAAAGCCAATTGGTAAGAGTCTGGGTATAAATCTAATATTAGTTGCCTTCTGGGAGAGTTCAAGACTGAAAGAGGGTTTTCCAGGAATCCTAGGGAATTAACTGGGTGCATTAATATCAAATATTAATTAGTCTCTGCAACAGACTTGCCTGTAAGTGGCTTTAATACTTACTATGGAGGCATTGTGTAAATCAGTGGATAGATAAAAACTCAGAAGAAAGCAAAGAACAGAGGAACTAGTTCATGAAGTGGCCCTCTGGCTCTAGACCAAGTTAGGTGTGGGGAATAACCTGTAGCTTTCCCAGGGCTGGAGAAATTCTGGATATGTGTTTTATTTCTGGGCCATGTGTGCTATCTGCTTTTTGTTTATTTCAAGGAAGTGATGTCTCGTAGGTTGTTTTACATTTTGAAAATCTGACCTTTGTGGCAAAGCTTTTACCAAGGTGAGGAAGGGCAGAAGAACTCAAGGTGGGTATGCCATTCTGAAAAAAAGAAACGGGTTGTTGGAAAAGAGGATTTCAGGGAGTAGAAGTTGCTTCTATTATCAGAAATAAGGATGGGGGCTAGCTGGTTTGGGAGAAGGTAATTTTTTTCTTGTTATGTTTATGCTATTGTTGAATCACAAGGGTTTGGGAGTTTTGTTTTTGTAAATGAACCATGTAGGAAAATATGATAATTTTGCTGTTGACCAGTATCTGTAGCAAAGTTAAATGCTGGTTAGCCTGTGCCAGCTTGTTGATGATTGGGAGTTTGCACCATAGGCTGACATCACAAACTAATTTGCTCATTCATTCTGCATGATCCTGCATGCCCAGTCTGGGTCTACTCAAATCTCCAGGCACATATAAGTTTGCTGCTCCTGACTGTACTCCACTACAGCTGTTTTCAGCACAATCCTCAATGCTTGCATTAAAACACCAGCCATTTGGGATTGCAATTACTAAACTAAACCTCGCTTTCACTGACAGTGACAATATCCCATTTAGGGAATAAAATTTATTTTTGTTCCTTATTTGAAACCCTACTATTTGCAGCTTATTAGTTTTATACGTATGCAAGTGAATGCAGAGTTTGTCAAGGAGTGTGTGAATTTGGGCTGTGGAAGCTTTCCAGTGATTTTCCCTCCTACCTTGCATTTCTGTAGTTGAAATGAAAAGAAATTAAAGTTGCTGTTTTAGTTTCTTTGGTTACTTTAATTGTATACTTATTCTCAGAACATAAATAAGATGTGGTAAGGAGGGAGCTCGTCCTTCTTGTTTTATATCCTACAGGGCAAAACAAAAGTGGAGGTAGCATTCAGAACCAAGTAGTGGAGAGCATGTCAGTCAGAACATGTGGCACTTTGATGTTTAAATTTCCTGAGGATCTAACTTGCCATCAGACACCACCAAACTGGTACAGGTATTGTAACACAACAGCCATTTCAAGAAGGGGTGTTTAAAGAAAGCAGCATGGTCCTTGCTGGAACACTAACAGCACATCTACACAGACATGAGCCTTCTGTACCCATGGCATGAATCAGGAGGCACCTTGGCCTGGTGGAATGTTGAGACCAGAGTTAGCCTACATCTCGCAGAGTTTGACTCCTGGCAGAATAACCCCAAGCCTTTTTTTCTGTGATAGGGTAAATGCAGCTTAACAGGCAAATGCTGTGCCTGGGTGCAGACTGTCTTAAAGGACGTCATGCAGTGCCTCTGCAAAAGCACTTCAGAGCTGGAAAAGGAGCTGAAGGATTTCACAGAGAATTGATTCTCTGAGCTTTTACCCTTCGTGAAGGGAGAGGAGGGAATGCTTGTGCTGCAGAAAGCTCCTGATAGTAGCTTATACCTACTTCTCAGAAAACATTAGAGTGTTTCAGCTGAGACATTTTAAACTGGTCTTTGCAAATGGTATTTCCCCTATAGCAAGTCCTTCCCTGTAGAAGCGAATGAGCATTGTAATGATGAAATAAAGGAAAGGAACGTGCTGTAAATACCTCTGTTACTCGCTGTCCGCACTGTGTAGTTGAAAAATAGACCATGATTTCTAGAGAGCTTCTTTTTCCTTTTTTTTTTATCTCCAGGGATTTTTAGAGAGCATTTCTTCACTGTGATTTAAGATTTGCTCAACTTACATTGATGGTCAGTTTGACCCACACAAGGAGTTCTGATTCTTCCTCCCTTGTGCACTGTGGCCTGAAAGTGCACTTCTGCAATTGTGTGCTTTTGAGTTGTGAACCAAAGCTTATTTTGGAATTTATGTATACCATGGAGCTCTCATTTCAGTGCTTGCCTCTTGCTAGGGACAGTTGAAATAAGAAAGGGCACTGGGAAAGGCTAGGTATCAGAAATGAATAGCTGTGGACTGGCGGTGAGGGACAGGACTGAAATTGGTGCCCCAGTTCCCCGTCAGTGTTTATTCTCAGTAACACTCGTACAGGTAGCACAAAACCTCGTGAGGGCAATGCTGCAGAGGACTCTAGCTGAGAGATGCATAGCGGCACTGTACACCAAGGCTCTTACCTCTGCTGCTGCAACTGGAGCATTCCTTGGCTGCTGTGCTGCTGTGATAATTTTGCCTGAAGTGATTGGACTTCATGAAATAGTACTTATTGTGTGGTGGTTTTACAAATAAGAAGTGGAGCTTTAAATGAATTATACCTGTCATCTTCTTTCCTGTGGAATGAAAGCATTCATCCCATTAGTTCCTGTTATAATGAAATAAACCCTTCAGCATACTGTCCATTATTTTTTACCTTTATTTAGTATAAGTGTATTATCACTGATACATGCCAGACTGACAGCAGGAAACCAATGCCCTCTATTGATTCAGAGAAGAGACATATGTGCATAAATAGAGACCGCATTGTCTCCACCACACTGCTGCACTGGTGTGTTGTTGGATCCATCCCGAGGCACTACATGTACATGGTGGACAATATTTTGGTGTTCCTTTGGTCTTTCTTCCTCTGAAGCTTCTACTAGTTTGTAAAGCAGCAGGAATTGTGTGGGAACCTATTTACAACAAACTTAGGACCACTCCATTTGCCACAGAACGATAAAATACCTACCAGCAGCTAATGATTTATCAACCTGGGCCAGAAAGCCACTAGAGACCTTCAGGGTGAAAGGTTGTAAACTCCATTACAGATCCTCGTTGTCATATATCTCCTGTCTTCATGTTTTGTCATTCAGGTGAAGAAACTGTAGTTTAAAAAATCAGTTCAGCTGTATTGAAATTGAATTACCTATTTGCCAGTTGCTTTTTAAAAATAGAAACAGATTTGTCTTTATCCAACATTTGGATTGAAAATGTTTATTGAAGTGGAACTATTGATTTAAAAAAAAAAAAAAAAAAAAAGAAGTCTTGGGGTACATGATCTTGCAAAGTGCCAGGCATCCAGGCATCTTTATCTTCTATTGAAGTTGGGGTATTGAGGCACTCAGAGCTTCTCCTGGACCCTGCCTTTCAAAGAAAAATACACTAACAATATACTCTTTGTCTTTCCCATCTATTATGTAATTGAGCACGTTATGTCACTAAACGCATTTACTGCCAAGAAAAAAAAAGCCTGTACAATTTTAGAAGGGCTTATTATTTTTTTTTTTTGTCCAAACCAGTTAGGTTAACGAGGATATAAGAGCATGTTGTTGCGAGCCCGTTAAAGAAAAGATCTGTTTGTAGTACTCTTAGTCCTGATGTCACAGGCACAGCAAGGACATCAGAAGGAGGAGTCAGATTACAGTAAGAATGGGCAGTGCAGCATGCAGCCGGAGTAAACGCTAAATCAGACAGGGATTGTATCAGGGATAAGACTGCCTGCAAAGCGCTCATCCTGAGGAGGCACACTGCTCTCTCACGCTTCTCGTGCTGGGAAATTTCCACATAATGTAGAATGAGAAAGCTCTGTTTTACATGTCAGCCCTGTGCAGGAGCTAATGCTGAATACACAGCGGTGGGATCCTGACTGCATGATTAATGAGAAACATAATGTATTTTGGTAAGTGCTAACCGTGATGTAATTCTGCTTCTGCTCACATTATCAATAGGAGTGATTATTACAGATTTTGGATTCAAGAACATTTTGTGCTGGCACGCACCTAAAACTGACAACTGGGGAATCCTGCCGGCTGTGCAGTTTGAAAGGATTCCATTGTCTGGGAAATTTTCTGTTTGAGTGGGCTACTGCGTAGTTCTAGCGGTTTGAAAAACAAGCTAGATAAGATGAACTCATGCTAGGTTTGTTTTAAATGAACTTGTGTTTCATCTGCCGAGAGGGGATAAGAAATGCTTGTGAGGCATGGGAAGTTTTAGCTGAACTTAATGTTATGGTCGAGCTGCTACTGCACTGTCAGTGCTGGGGAGGCACAGTGAACCTCAGTATTTCATTCAGCTTTTAGCTTAAGAATTCAAGGTACAAAGGCGAAAGAATGTTTTATTTGCAGTGCCGCGATTGCCGAGTACTCTGCATTGTGCACATCACCGGTGTGGAGTTGGCTCCTAGCATGCCACAAAATGCATATTATTTTAAGCCTTTAGGGGTCTTGGAGATGTTAAACATTTGTGCAGAGTTTAGTTTTCTTGCTTGATGGAAATCTTCCTTCGCCTTACAGCTGAGCTGGCTGCATACCCTAAAAACATGCTGGAGTGTAGAGCTATGTCTAAGCAATGTAGTGCTGCAGTACTGAGCTGGGATGTACGATTGCAATATCATACTGCAAGTTAGTGCTGTTAAAGAGCGAAGAAAAATAAAACAGAGAATTTGCTGGTGTGAAAGAAAAATGCTACTCTTGACTGAAATCTCATCTAGTCTCACTGTTAATTTATGGCAGTGTAATAGAATGAACAGAGAGCAAGGAGTTGAAGGATTTCTGGGACATTCAGCAGCTTTCTCAGTTTCATTAAATATTGAATCAGGAGTTCACGTTAAGCTTTAAGGGAAGAACTTTTGTAATATTCTCAGCCCTGTCAAAAAAGTGATATGACTTGCGCCATGCTAAGCACTATCTTCTTCTTTTCATAAAATTAAAGACTGTGTGTATGTGTGTGTGATTTGTCTTTAACAGTGAAACACATCAATTATGAAAGCTAATAGGTTTAGATGTAAATTGTCCTAGCAGAAAAAAAAACTCCAGATTGGCTGAGTTGTCAGAATTGTTCAGCATCCCTTTCAAATATAAATTGTCAATGTTTTAGTTTTACTGCATTTTCAAAAGACAGAGGAAGAATAGGCGAGCATTATGGTTTTACATTTGAGTAATTTGGATTAAGTCTCTTCACCAATAAAAAAGCCAGGTAAATTTGCTATACATTTCTTTCTGGCATTCTTCGACCTTTAACAGCACTGCAAGCACAAGAAGGGCTGGTTTTTTTTTGTTTTTTTTTTTTGCTTGGTTGTTTGGTATTTTTTGTTTTTATTTTTATTAACAATCAGTTTTACTTGTGTGGGATTAGAAGTTGTAGTTTCCTGGAGTTATAGAGTTAGGGTATTAGATATATGTTAGCTGCACAGTATTTTATTTTTTTTTCTGTCTATAATTTTCAGAAACATGTAATGGTGATCAAACTTTTGTCGATGTTACCTCGAAAAAATAAAAATCACTGTAACTTATGCTTTTTTCTGGTGCAACACAAGTTTTAAATGGGAAAACTGTATTGTGCTTTCTGTCTGCTTTGTAGGAAATTTCACTTTGAGAACAGAGCTGAAAGTTTCTGCTAGGCAGGTTCTCTGTGTGCTGTGTTCAGGTTGAAGTTTCTTTCAATATTAAGTTTTAAATGAATGTTCTTGTTCCTGTCTTCTGCATAAGAAAGCATTAGATGGGGGATAATATTTACCTGCAGTTATTCTGGGTATTTTATTGCTATTCTGGGTATTTTCTTGCACTGTCAGTGAGAAGCCAGAGCATCTGTAATCTCACCTGTCCCTGTTAGTGCACAAAGCAGTATTGCACTGAGCCAGATGAAAGCTTGACAGCGTACATCGTGCACTTACTTTGATTTCAAATTACTAGAGCCATCACATAGACAATGTTGGAATTTTAGTTTTTCTAAGGCAAAAAAAAAAAAAAAGACACTTTAAATACTAATAAAGAATTCTGTAGTGGTTTTTGGGGGTTGTTTTTCGGGGTTTTTTTAATCCATACATGCACCTATTGGGCCACATAAGTATAGAAAGGGAAGAAAAAGAAAGCATTTCTGTATGTTTGTATGCGTCTTATTTGGTTTTATGGGCCTTCTTGTCTAATTGCTGCTGAGGTAAAGTGGCATAATTCGTGTGTACAGAATTAAGGTTGAAATAAATACTGAGAATAATTACCAGGGAAAGTAAGATCTAACCCTTTGATAGCATTATTGTTATAGAGCAAGTGCAAATGGGTGAGGGGAGTTTTTTAACTATCGGAGAGAAGTTGCTAAATTCAGGAATTTGTCATCATGTTTCTCTCTCTCTTTAAAGTTATAGCCTCCAAGAAGATATTCTACCTTTATCTTCTATCCTACTATGTATATTTTGCTATTTGAGCTGAGCCTTCAAATAATTAAACTCGTTGTAACCCTTCTGAATTCATGAGCTTTTCTTTTTCATTGCAACTGAATTGTGATGTAGTTGTTTTAAGAACTGCTAATTTTCAGTCACCGTGCTGTGCTTTTGAGTTTGTTGTTTGGTCACCGTGGATACATTTGTTACTTATTGTATTGATTTTACATTCATCTTTTCAAGTTGAGTAGGAATATGGAATTGTAGTAATAATAGTAATAAAAATCCTGCAAAATGATGTAGTGTGTTTGTAGAGTAAGCCAAAAGCCAATGAAAATAATAAATTTCTGTTAAGTGTTATCATACGGAGACGTTTTGCACTTAAGAACATACATATGTATCTCAGAGCAACTTTTGCCTGTATTTATCGCCAAGTTAATAATTTAGCATAAGATAAAAGTCAGCTGTGACCATTCTCAGCATTTCCAAGAGGAGGACTGCTGGGTGGCTCTCAGTGCCACAGCACTGATGTTGCACGCTGATGAGGGGGAGCCTGCCCTAGTCCTGTTCAAAGTGGGGGTTCTGCTAATGATCAGAGCTGCAACTCTCCCTTAGAAGGCCCCACTGGCCACTGTCACCTTGGCTTGGCCACCCTGCCATGGCTGTGCCTTCCTGGGCCTGGCAGCGTGCGCGGCCACGGGAGCTGGCGTGTCCTGGAGCCCAGCAGCCCCCGTGGCCACCCTGGGGCTGGGATGGCCAGTCTGGGGCAGGTGGGAAGTGCTCTGGGCCAGGGGAAGGGGCAGAGCTGCTGCTGTGTCCTGCACCTCTCGTGCCACGGCGGCCGTCGAGCCGGAGCAAACGCCGCAGTGATATTGCAGTGCTGGGACAGGGAGCACGGGTCCTGAGGGCTCGGGGAACCCGGCTGGACCCCAGAGCAAAGCGACTCCTTCGCCCCCAGCCCCAAAAAAAATCACTGCCCCCACACTTTGGCCTTACCGAAGCACAACCCAAAAAAACTAAAATTAAATTTTACAAAGAAAAGGGAGAGGGAAAAAGGAAAATATTATACTTTTTTTTTTTTTTGCCCTTCAGTCCCTGTCTCCTCTGAACCTATTACTGTTTTAAGTAACTTCTGTTCTCAGTGTTTCACATTGTACAGGAAATTAATATGTTGGCATGGAAATTGCTGTATATGACATAAAGGGAAACAAAAAAATAATTTTTGACTGAAATGCCAAACATTTCTGTTTGTATGGTGGCTGTTTTAATTTTCAGTGAGGTTTTCTCAGTCAGTGTTGAAGAATGTAGTAGTTCATCTGCATACATGCTACTATTCTGAATATCACTTTTTATTTCTGGAACACTTTCTTTAAGAGATTCATGCTGGATGAGTCATGGAATAAAAAGAATCCCCCCCCACACACCCCAAATCTCATCACCTCTTTAAGGAAAACACACATTGTCCAAGCCAACTGACCAACTGCTAAAACAGGATTGTTTTAGGGTTATTTTTGTTTCAATGAAAATATTTGGTTGTTACTAGTTTGTGTTTAGGAGGTTATATTTCCTTCTAGGTTAGACACTGTGGAGGCCTTTAGTACCATTTCTGCTTTCTTTTAAGTCAGGATGAATCTGTGTTGATAAGGCTGTACTTTTAAAATGTTTTGAGAAGTACAGATACTGGATTACTAACTGTGTTTTATCATGAGCCATCTGCAATAAAAAAGTATAGTTAATATATAATGGATGCTGTGTGACACAAGAATTCAGTTGAGCAAGCCAATGTATAGGATCTTGAAAACTGCAGGAGCCTGATGTTTATATTTGGAACATTACAGCCTCCTGGGCAGTGAAGCTCATATCTTGAAGCACTGAATAATCATTAATACATGCATATGTAATAACAATAAAAAAAAATCCTGTTTGAACTTACAGAAACTGCTCTGTGCTAGATTGCACCCTTTTAGTTTCTGTTACAGAAACTGTTCATTTGAAATGCCTCTAAATATATCCAATATGTAAGCCTTAAATAAAAGGTCCTTTTGCCATTTCACAGATTAAAAAAA
>VZTB01012130.1:13216-60938 GCA_013397245.1 Thryothorus ludovicianus | reverse complement strand
AAAAAAAAAAAAATCTTTCTGAGTGTAGCTTTTGTTGTGGGTGACAGAATTGCTCCAAACCCAAAATTGGAATCAGTGTCTTCGTGCTTCATTAGAGAAGGTTAGATCACAGTTGCTTCAGCTGAAGGTCCTTTAACAAAGTGTGTTTGCACTCACATGCTCATGTGAATGCGTGTCTGTGCATATTTTAGCTGGGATGATTGTAGAATCTAATCCTGCATTCCTTCCCAACAATTATCTTTCCTCTGTTAAAAATGATATTAAGAAGAAATCACATTTTTAAAGTTTTCATTGTGACATCAGACTTCCATTTTCTTTTTTTTCTTCCTAAGAGGCAACACATATAAATTTGTAAAAAGTATTTTAAAATAACGAGAGCCTTTGACTGTATTATATTAGAGTCATATGACTGATATATCTCTGTGCCTGTGTGCAAATATCCTTCCATGTTATTTTGATTTTCTTTCATAAGCTAGTGGCAATTCTAGAAATTCTCACAACTACAAAAATGTTAATCGGATTACCGGAAATCCTTTAAAGATTTTTGCCTCTCATTGCACTAAAGAAGATGGTGGTATTTGAAAAAGGAGAAATAAATTTGGACTGGGAAAAGGAAATATTTCAATTTGCCATTAGATCATGAAAAGTTCTTGAAATACAATAGAGGTCATAAGGGCCTCAGTTTTTAAAAAGAAGATATTACATGTAATATACTGCAAAGATTAGTTTTGCAGCTGAAATTGCATAGATGATTGGTAACATTCAGAGAAAATGCAGCAAAAGGGAGAAGTACCAAAGCTTGAAGTGGCCAAGATTGCACTTGAATTAAATTGCTGGGGATGAAAGTGGGAAGAAGCTTTCCTCTATTGTAGGACTAAGTCATTATATGGCAAAACCACATTCTGTAGGTCAGCTTGTATGCTCAGTTATTTTGGCAACACTTCTTTGAGAAATCTACTTAGGGGTGAAAATTCTTAACACACTAAGCTGCATTACTGACTCATATGCTTAGACCCTCTTGCTCATTTTGTTGACCACTTCCTTCAGCTCATCAGTCCCATGCTCGTGATCTTGTTCCTCTTTTTCCTGTGTACATATACACCATAAAGAGTTACTGCAATCTTTAGTGTGTCATGACAGGTTAAAGTAGTTGGCGAGGGTCTGGATCAAATCTAAAATATGAAAACTCAACTGTAATTTCAGAATGGAATTGTGAGGGAGGCTCTTATGAAAGTTCAGTTACTATACACACTTGACTCTTGTTAACATCTGTGATAATACAGTTCTGTCTCTTTTGATGCTTAAAATAATATCGATTTAAATTTTTTTCAGGTTTGAAAAAATGGTAAGACATCTTGAGTCCTTATCTGGTGTTTAAACAAAAATACTTTTTCTCCCTCTGTGGTTTTTTTTTATCATTTTGTCCTTATTTCTCTCCCCCTACATCTCTTTTAAAAAGGTGAGATTAGATTAATCTATTTATTTGGTTTATAACTCTGCTAGCTGGCTGAACCAGTTGTTTGGAAATCATGAGAAATTCTTTCATCATTATGGGATAAGGTCCCGGCTCTTTTACCAAGCCAACTAATTTACTCTGTTTTGTAGTCCCTGCAGGTTTCAGAATTTAAAACCATAATGTACCACTTGCTTTTCAAGTAAAGCTTGAAAAGCTCCTGAGGTTTGATAATGTATAGTATCTTCATCTCTGAAGCAGTTACAGGAGATACAAAAATGAGATTGACTGTGAGCGTCTGCTAACTCCAGGCATGGCTGTTTGAAATTTTAGCATATGCTTAGGGTCTCAAAGGGCTTTGGTTCATACTGGTAATTTTTATATAGTGTGTTGTTTTTGTGTTCTCTTTATTGCAATGCAAACCAGCAGTCTCTTCCCCAGTTCTCTCCATCAGAAAAAAAGAGAGAAGCTAAAAAGCAGGTTTATGCTAGAAAACCCCCTCTGAATATTAAAACTGCTTTCTTGAGAACAAAAGAAAAAAGCTAAGCTTAATTTTCACTTTGACTATTACTTCATAGTGGTTCTCTTATTTATTTACTTTTATGCTGTTATTGAAAAAGCAGATGGACAATTCATTCAAATGAAAGCTATGAAAATTTTCTTAGCTTCTTTTGTTCTCGTTGACCTTGTTTACTCAGTTTGTTTACTATGCAATGTAGTAAGGTATGAAGATAGAGGGAGATAATGGCTGTGTTTTCCAATATTGTTACCCATCATTGCACTGAGGATCAATACTGAATGAAAAAAAAGAAAAAACAACACAGAAAACCAAGTCAAAAAACACAGAACCTTGACCAGATCTGCAACAGTGAATGCAAAAGGAGCAGGTGGAGAGGAAGGCAGTCTTGGCACTGCAAGGAATACCAGCGCTCTTTTTGCTAAGCCAAGTCATTTTTCAGTAGTGACCTGAGGGTCTACTGTCTCTATAGCGCAATGTTTAGCAAATTAGGTTTTGTTTGCTGGTATTTACCTGTGATAGCAAATCCACTCACCTCCTGCCAAAACCAGCAATGTAACAGGTGCATTCAGTTTGTCAGATATGTGACTATTGTGTAGCAAGCACACTGTTTCTCTGTTTTTCTATTATTACCAGTAAGTTGTGCTGCTATATGCAGTAAATTTTTCAGCAGTGGAACTTGCATGGCTTGTCTGCTTTTAGGTTACATAGAAAAAAGTAATAACTTTGCTAGAATACGTAAAACTTTACGTAATCTGCTATTTAACTTTGCAATTCCTGTGTTTGTAAAGGAAAAATTCTAACAAGCCAAACAGACCATAAAAAGTTGAGTATGCATATGTGAGGATATATTTAAATCCTTTTGCTTTTTGTCTCCTTCTGACTGAGGGCATGGTAGCCACATGAACGTGGATACTATAAAGCCACTGAACTGTATTATTTCTAGTATCCTTACATGATTTCAGCACTCAAGACATGATGTAATCATTTACAAACATTTGTCTCGCCAATCCTGACCACAGTCTGTCAGCCTTGTAAAACTGGTTGTTTGGTCCTCCTTTTCACATGCAGTGCTAGGGCAGTTGCAACAGCCTCCTAATAACACATTTAGATTCTTAGACTTAAATCTTAGTAGCCCTGAGTACTTGGAAATTGCATTGGTCTACATGGTATTATTTTTCTCTCCCCATTATTTCTTCATTAAGGAAGGTTTTGAAATAACAGTTCTTTTTTTTTTTTTTTTTTTAATTGGATTGAGGTAAAATTTTTCATTACATTTATAAATTCCTGATGGTTTTCTTTCTTTTTCTTTCTTTTTTTCTTTCTTTTCTCACAATCCTTTGCAGTATTTTTGTAAAACATAAAAGATATATTCTACATAGGTATAGCTGACGAACCTACTCAATGCTAATTAGCAGTCCATCCATATTGGCATTTAGCTCTAACAATGCATGCAATAGGTTACCTACATGAAAACATGCAGGTTTTCAAGGCTGAAAGAATCAGTGGCCCTAAAGAGGGACATTACTTCACATATGCCCCCACAGACAGGCTCTTTCGTGTGAATGAACTTACTGAATGCAATAAACAAACACAGGCTGAAAACACATTAAAAAACAATCAGGCAACTCTGTGGATCTCTCTAGCAATGTAGATGCAATCAAAATGTGATTGTGGAAAGACTTAGAGTTTGTGAAATGTATGTAGACTCTGCTGGCAGAGAAGGGCAGGCAGGCAGCAGGTAAAGTGGGGTGGCCTGCTGGCTCTGCAGCAAAATGGCACTGGCAGCACCACCTTTCACAGGCACCCCAAGATGACCAAACAAAACTGCTCTGTTTTGCCATTAACTTGAAGAAGAATAATCATCACGTGCTATCATCAACACTACGGGAAGAAAAATTATTTAAATAGTCTAAAATTAACATTCTGAAGGCCATGAAAAATGATGCTTTATGCCACTGTGGACATACAGAAATCTCAGCAGATTTCAGCAAGAAAATGCAGATGTGTAGAACATTAATTTATTTTTACTTCTTATCTCCTGCCCTATTTAATAAAAATTAAAAAAAAAAAAAAAGAAAGACGAATATATCCAAAAGGTTCAATGTAATGATGAAAACAAGAACAGAACTGTGTCAGATAGGCAGTCTTTGATGACACTTAGTATTGAAAAACATTAAGAATTAATGCTCCCAAAATACCCCTCAGCCTATTCTAACAATGTTTATGTGATTTGTATAAGTTTTTGTGCATTTCTAGTAGGAACATTTCTTCACGGGAACATTCACAAAGATAAAAGTTGCATGATGCTTTATTGTAATTTGTTATTTTTATGTTAAAAGCTATCCCATCACATTTTCAGCAATACAAAGCTCAGTTTAGATTCATGTGCAAACAGAAATATTGGCATCTGACCTCAGTATACAGTCAAATGAATTATGAATATTATATATCAAATATCTGTTTGAGAGACTCCAGTTGAGTTACTATCTTCCAAATCACAAAGATAAGAAGAAATAATGGTAATTATAATTTTTTAGCCTGTTCTAGAGTCTCACAGCAATAGAGAGTTAATGCTGTCAGAGAAGGTTTATCATAATAAATAAGTTAATCCTTAAGAAATGTTTGTATGTGCCTGTGATGGGTAGATTTGCAGTTTTGCAAGTTTTTCTGTCTCTGTAGCCAGAATCTGTTCTAGTAAATTATGGAGGGAGCTGTTTGTGGTAGTAAATTAGTTAAGGTAATATTGATGGTTTGTCTGAATGAAGTTGGGCAGCTTTTGAAAACTGTTGGTGTAATGTCAGTATGCCAACTTCTAGCAGGTATCAGAAAAGCTCTTGCAAGTTCAAGGATCTTTGAGAAAAAATTGAGCCTTCCTCACTGATACTATTTCTACTGAGTCAGATCTGTTCATAGAGAAGGAGGAAGTTTCAGAAAGTAATTATAATTTGTAATGAACTGTGGAAAGTGTTGGACTGTGCTAACAGATTTGCTTGAACTCAATTTCATTTACTGGACCTAAAATCCTGGGAAACTTCCACAGCCCCAGAAAAGTTAGAGTTTCAGCTATGCTAGAAATATTAAACTTGACCTATTCTGATTAAGGTAACTGCCAAATAATTTGTGACAGTTGTGTTTAATGTCTCCAGTCATTTCAAATATGAGTTAAATGGCCTTTAAAATCTTAAAACTGATCATCAGCAGTGTAGTCAAACTCTGGCAGCCAGGTGGGCAGTGGATCTGGGGTGGAGGCAGCATGACCAGGTGATGGTGAAGGATTTAGCAGTCTGGCTTGCAGATGCACTCCAAATAGCTGTTCCCTGTACCTTTGTCAGAAGCAGCAATGAATGTGATGGAAATATGAGATAGGTGGTTGGATAATTTCAATGCGAGGGGAGCCTCACCTATGGGAAGATGCATCTGCAGGAGAGACCACAGTGCTGCAGGTCTCACCATGATAGGGGAGCTCTGAACAACTGTGGGTCAAGACTCCATCATTCCCTTGTCCTCCTCAGCTTTGATAATTTTCATAGAAAGGCTCAGGAATCAACAGGCAATGAAAGTTGCCCTCTTTTTAATATATTTTTTTCCAGGAAATGTTTTAAAACCACACATCACTTTTCTATAAGCCTAGCCTGCAGCTTTCTACTGCAAACACATGTAGTTCTTATTAATTTCAGTTACCGAGTCATCTATACCAATAAGGATAATATGACATTCTTAAGTCAACTGGACTATTTAATTCTATACACTCCTAGGCCCAAAACAATTCTCACTTAAATTTCCATTTGCAAGGAATTCATTTGTGCGTAGGATGGCGGCTTGCAAGCTTTCCTGGTTATGTACAAGTTAGTAGAGTATCTCTTAATTCACACTAATCCTGTTTTTATTTTAGTTTTATTTAGTTTCCTGGGGCAACCACTCCAATGCCATGTTGAACTCTGTTGTCTTTTTTGCTTAATTAATGCACATTATTGGCAATATCATTAAAAAGATCAAGATAATTCAATGAATAGTTTAGTAATTTGTGGTGATTTTCCTTCAGTTAACAGACTACTTTAGTTAAGCAGAAAAGCAGCAATAAGAAAAGTCTGGGGTTTCTTATCTTCCCCACCTCCCTCACCCCCACCCCCTCACTAGCAGAGGAGGCTTAACATTTTTCTTAGAGCATCGTCTCATATAGCTCTGTTGAAGTTTCTGACCACAAATCATATCATGCTATCATTTCTGTGGGTTTGTAGCTCAGCCAGAAAAAGCTGCATGTGGGAGAAGTTCATTTCTAGTCTGCAGGATTTTGACATTTGCTGTTGTGTGTCTGGAGCTACTGAATGGACATGTATTAAAATTGTATATGGGTAATAGTTTCTAGTGACAAGGAAACTGTAATTTGTAATTATAATGTTGGTTTGACTTTTGAATGTGTTTTCTTGGAAAGGCCAAATAACATTATACTCTACATTATAGCAAATTTGAAATTTATAGGGAATTTTAGAGGGAAAGAGATAAAGTCTTGAACTAAATAATGTCAAATAAGTGGCCATTGCCCATGCTGTTAGAATAAGAGCATGAACTTAAGAAAATATATTCAAAAATAGGTTTGAAAAAAAATTTAAAGGATTTCTAGTCCCCTTGGGTGTATATGTGCATTTACTGCTTTACATGGGCTTTTTCAGTGTGTGATAGCTCTAAGAAATAGCTCAAACTAACTTTTCCTAGCTTTCAATGAGCAGAAAGAATCCTGAAATCATGTGTGGTGGTAAACCTAACACAAGGGGCTTTCTAGTTGTATTTTATTTTTTTTAATTTTATTTCTTTTACTTGGGTTAAAACTAACTTGTGCACATCTGTAGAGGAAGTTATAGGGAAGCACTGAAGGGTCTTATAAATGCAAGACATGGATATTTTGTAGGAACAAAATTCTCAGCAAGTGGTCTATTTACTTCAGATTGTCAGACAGAAATTGCACTGACTTTTTTCAGTCTAGTTTTGCTTGGGTTCTTGGGTTTCCACCAGTCTTGGTGGTCTGACTTTACAAATTTATTAGCATGACTAGACCTGGTCTTGGCAACGCTCTACAAAGACATGTTGAAAAGTGCCTGGTGTAGCAACCTAAAGATTAATGCTGCATTGCTTTATTTTGCATCTCTGCTGCAATGTTCTTCTATATGCAACTTTAAGAACTTCATAAGAGTTCTGTTAATAAAGTTGGTGCTTGACCTTGGACACAGAGATTTATTTTACTTTCGCAACTTTTAGAACTGTAAATACTCATGTAGCTGAACACCTGGGTCATTTGATGCTTTCTGTGAACTTAAATGGTCAGTTAAGTGAGAAATAAAATGTAAATTTTTTTGCCATATGTTAGCAATAGAACTACATAGCAACATGAAACAGCTGTCTGTGCTCTGGGTTATGTCAATGTATTTTAAGTATAATTTAGCTGTCTGAAGAGTGTAATAAAGAAATCCTATCCTTCCCTATTTAAATTTTATCTATATTTAGACAAGATTACTGCATATACTCTCAAGTCCAAGTGAAACAGAGCAGCTAGAAATACAAGTTTGGGGAGTCTTTTCTTAGATGATACATCACGTCTTTCTGTAAAGCAGAAGCAAAGGCAACAGATTTGTGAAGATACAGATACCCAGTGTTCGACTTTAGAGAAGCAGAAGCTGTAAGGTCTCAGCCTAATGCAGATATGTGGACTACAGAACTGTGCCAGTGTCGGTAGTTTAAGGCTGAAGAAGTTTGTGTGGATCTTGAATGTTGTCATGGTTTGGCCAACGTTGCTGAAATTTTCTCAGCGTTTCAGGTTAGCACGCCCAAAACATTCTGCTGTGAATCAGGTGATTTATGTTTAGTTGCAACTCCAGATCTGTAAAATTGGCTTGAGCTTAAGCTCTGGAATGCAACCCTTATACAAACAAGCTGTTTTTGGTTTCAGGTTTCTTAGAGGCTTGCATGCAAAATTGCCTCATTACTTGAATTGATACCTCTAATTAAACAGATTAAGTGTGCTGCAATAATTGTCCTTTAGTATTTCAGCTCAAACTAATACCCAGAGTAATTCCCCTTAAGCCACTGGAATCATATAGAGACATAGACCTCTTCTTCTCAACACAGTGTCTCTTTTTAGCAAGATTATGAGAGCTTTCTTACGCCGTTCCTAGATAAAGGAAGTGTGTTCTTGTCTCAGAAAATGTGTTCTTGTCACTGAAATAGTTCTGATTATTTTTAATAATGTCAGAGAGAAGAGATGAACATCTTTTTGCATCTTTGGCAATAGACTTAGAGTATCTTCATTTTCATCTGATATTTATAATTTCATCATGCATTTCTCTTCCATATCTTCGTGCTTTGTGGGTTTGTTTTGTTTTTAAAGAAAAGTGTCAGATTCTGGATTGTACAAGCAAATCTCTTGTATATAGTGATGTGGGTTGAGTATTTAGAGTTTTGATTCATTCTTCAAATACAGCACCCTTGGTAATTTTATAATTCCTTTTTAGTAAAATAGCAGATCTCTTTGTTTAAAACTCCGTGTTAGTCATGATGTTTAGTCAGATGGAATCAAACAAAAAGGAGATGGACCTCACTTCTGCATGCACTTCTGAATTAAAATAAATTAACTTTTCTAATGTTATTTCACTGTTGTGAGGGATTGGAATAGTTAAATATGTGCAAAAGTATTTGTAGGATTGAGGTTTGCCTGTGGCTTAGCAAATCCTTGCATTTCTATAGCAATCTGACAATTGGTTGGCTCACTTCACTGGTTTAATATAATTTCATTCTTGGAAATGTATTGTAAGATTACCTCTTATGGAAAGCAAAGATGATTACAGTATGTGAGGCTCCTTTCACTCCTTAGCAGCAGAGTGGGAGGATGGGAGGAGGCATCTAGCTTGTCAACACGTGGGTTCGTTAAAGGCTCTTTGCTCTTGCACTGTCCTCCTTGCTTCTTAGGTTTTGTAAGGTTCTTCTGATCAGATTAATATCTCTAATTCATTAAAATTCAAAGGTTTTAGTTTTTGTAAAGGGCATGACTCGCTCATCTCGAGTCATAAAACCATATTGAGAAATTACCTGAAACACTTGACACAAAATTCAATGAGATAAATGTCTGTTGACTAAATTGAGGCATTACTTTTCTATGTTTAATGTGAAAAAGTAATAAAAATGTTAGAAATGTGCCAAGTGTTGTAAGGCAAAAAAGTTGAATTTGATTAGGTCTTCATTCCATATAATTGAAGAAAAACAATGCAATGACTTAACACAAATCAGAGCTTTTACATATATACATATATATATACACACACCCACATACATATATACATATATCATACTCAATAACATCTGGAATTATAATAGACTAAAAATTGTGAAGCTGCAAGATCCATATCCTTCTGATCTACGTGGATTATCTGAAAATTGCATACTGGAATTTTTCTCCTCCTGGTACTGTATTATATTTTATCATGGTTACAAGGCTTGGTAGTAATGCCTTTCAAAAACCCTCATCATTTCCTTTACTATCTCTCAAATAACTGTTTAATTGTACAGAATCAAATTTCTTTCTTTTATTTCATTTTGTCTCTCCAACAGAGAAAACCTTAAAAATAAAATAAAACATGTCAACCGAGACTTTTTTCCCTGTGGAGTAAGTTTTAGTGTCTTATGGCCAAGGCTTGATTTTTTGGAACACCTTAGGAAGAAGGTAGATGAGAAATAGTCTTTGACTACAACAAACTCAAATGTTTGAGGTGGATAGCTTTTATACTATGTCTGTTTCAACATATACTTAGTGCAAGAAATACTGGATTATAGGGCATTAATAACTGTGACGGCAAAATCAGTGAATGCCTAATTTGATTTTTGATACATACAAAGTAAAATTGTATTAGTTATATAGGGCTAGAAATAAATATTTTGAGTGGTAAGATTGCATGAACAAACAGGACTCTCTCTAAAAAGCTATTTAAATGTTTTATAACATTTTCCTGTGTTTGGTTCCTGGAACAGGGGCTATAAAATTTTAACTTGGCTTGATAGAGGACCAGAACATAGCCAGGCTGACTGAAGAGCAGACCAGGAAAGGTACTATTGCTTGAGGGTTTATCATATTTCTTTTTCTTTAGAGAGGATTTCAGGCTGTTCCAGGCCTAAGTAGAAAATGCAGATGAACAGTATTTGTCCCTTTGACCATGCCTCGGTTTCCCTAGCCAGCAGTGAAATCTGCACATTGGCATGCAGACTGCTCCTTGCCACCTTTCATACCCCTGCGGGGGGGTGGTTTTCCTTGTGGAGTTTTTGTTTGGTTGGTTTGTTGGGGTTTTTTTTCCTTTTAAAATTTTGCCCATATCAAATGGTAACCAAGATACACAGGATACTGGTCTGAGCCTTCTGTTTACAGCTACGAGCTGTGTGGTCGACTCAGGAAACCTTATAGCAATATATGTGTCAGAACCCGTAAAAATTTCTTTGCTTTCCACATGAGGAGAAAGCTCTGAACAGAGCGAATAATCACATATGGATTTTTCGTGGAATAATTTTATGTCACATGATAGTAAAACATACAGGATAAGATATGGAAAAAACTGAAAAATCGTAACTTCATACAGCTTAAAGATCTGTGTACATATTGCTAGGTGTGCATTCTTTGGCCCACAGTTTGTGCTGCTTTACAGAAAATTCTTGTGTGTACTTGTGTAAATGTAACTGGATCATAATCAATAGAATTATCCACCAACAAGAACGATTTATATTAGCCGGGGGCAGGGATTCCCATTCATTAAATCTGTGGAGGACAAGCCTTTATCTATTTTGGTAGATGCAGCCTGGAGCATCCAACATGTTATGGATTAGATAAATTGGGCTTGACATGCCTGTGTTTCTGGAAAATAGGACAAAAATTTCTTTTGTCCTTTGTGTCTTGTCTGCAAAAGCAGTAGTGCTTTTACCCCACCTATAGAGAAAGACAGGAGATAATTTTACTTGTTTGAAATTTTTAAAAAAAATTATAGGCATATTTTATGTAGATTTGACCTGCCAGCATTTTCACAAGTGTGAAGAGAAGGACAGTCAACCTAATAACTGCCACATATTCCAGCTCTCAGAGCATTTGCCTAAATCAGCTCCGCCAGGTATAAGCTTGCCAGAATTGAAGTTTTCATAGTCCTTTTTTATAAATAGCTGTTTTGTTAGAACTTCTCCATTCTAAAAGAATGTATTCACTTCCCCAGAAAAACACTAGCCCTGAGGTCAAGGGATTTTTGTAGGCTGATGGAAACACAGGCTAAATTCCTCCGTGAAGTGAATACACATTTACACAAATCTAAACTGCTCCAAAATGGTATCATTGTGTAAGGCTCCCCAGTTAGTCAACAGCCCAGCTCTTGGGACATTCCCCTGAGGCACTGTGGACTTACAGAGCAGGCTTCAATATGGGCCTTTGATTAAAATACAGACCTTGATTTCTTTCAATTTTTGAAACTTTTAAAATAATTTGTTTCTGCATTATGTGTGAAAGTGTAATTTCCATGTAGATCTGAAGGCAAGATAAATTCTGAAAGAGCTTTGCAACACAGAAAAAGTTGAATTTTTGCAGTTTTCTTGTCTACAAGTAATCATATCTTGAAGCAAAGCATCAGCCAAATTTGCACAGAAGAATGGATTAATTTATGTAACTTTGTAATTGTACTGGCACGTCCAAACCCACAGCTTGATTCAAGGATTTTGAAAACATGGTTTCAAACTGGTCTTTTATGACAGAGAATAAAAAGGTTTATAAAACTCAATTCAATATAGTCTGTTATGTTACAATTTCCCTGTTGCAAAAGGGTCATGGCTGAGATCTGTTAGTGAGAATGAAGGTACTCTGCTTGGGTAGTGGAGTCAGTCCTTTGGAATTTGTACTTTTTTTTTAATTGTAGCTATGCATGTAGAAGCACAATTACACAGTTTTTTGATGGAAATAAAAACATTTACTCACCAGATATACTGTGAATTAACACCTAGTTCTGTGTTGACTGTGTTCCAGCATATCATATGACACATGTTTATCTCTGTTTATGAAAGGGAAAAAAAAAGTAAAATCATTTGAATTGCACAAGAGTAGCATGTGATTGCACTAAATAATGTTTGGCAAAGATGAAATTTGTAGATACAATAGAGTTACACAATTACTACTATTTAACTGTACTATAACATGCCCTATTTAAACTTTATTAAAATTAAATCTGTGACTGGATATAGAATTTCCAGAAGACAGCAGTTTAATTGATTCTGGCAAAGGTTCAACTTTCTCTCATTGATTCCCAACATCCCATTCTTTTATTTCCAGCCTTGTTTTGCCTCCTGCTGTCTTACTTCCCCTTCTTCCCCTTCTACTTTTCCCTCTCCCAAATTGGATGTGAACTCCTTGCCCTTAGCATTGTCTTCAGGGTTTTGTGTTCTATCAGCTCTCCTTTCATGATTCCCTTGCTGAACTGAAAACTCTGTCCTGCAGTGCAGAACTGCTGATCATTTTCATGCCTAATTTTTTTGAGACAGATGAAAAATGGCTGACAGGTTTATCAGGACAGCAAAAAGGTTCCTAGCAAGTCAGGAGTGATCTGCAATTCCTGGAGAATTCCTTGTTGCTTCATGCTGGAAGGCTGCTCTGCTGTTAGTGGTCACGCTTTTGTCTTGTGCGAGTGTTCAACTTGAACCTGAACTTTTTTGGCAGTGGGGCAAGGAAGCGACATCTGATGGCACAGCTCCATTAAGATGTAAGTTGATCTCTGTTGCTTAATGCTGTGGGCAGTGACTCTAATCTAATATTCAAGTACTCGGGTACTTAGCAGAAGATACAGATATTTTTCTCTCCCCAGTACATCAATTTGCAGTCTCTTTTTTTTTTTTTTTTTGTCTGCTGATGAAAATCCAGGATGTAGTCATTACTGACACAGTGCATGTGTGATTTGAGATGGCATAAAATTCTGTTCTAGCAAGGTTCAACATTAACTAAATATTTTATCCGTCTCTTCCCCTATCTCTGTGGGGACAACAAACTTTCAAGCATTGTCTGCTTTTTCTTTGCTTCTCAATACAAAGCGTGGGTTACCTGCTAAAAAAACTTTAGTTTTGCATCAACTTCTTTTTCCAGAATCTCTTGGCCACAGAGCCTCAGGCTCTTGCTTTTTGCACAAACAGCTCTGTATCTCCTGAGGTCTGAACTTGTTCCTTTTCAATAAAGTATAGCAGAAGCTTTGTGAAAAGTAATGGGTTGGGGTTTAGAGACAATTGGGCCATGAGGTCTAGTAGGCTTTTTTTCTGGCTTTATGTCCTGAGAAAGAAAACTATTTGTGTTTGCTGTTTTGTTTTAATTTTCTTTCAGAACTTCTTTTCTTTTAGAATTTTTGTTTTTTCTATATTTAATTCAGAGTGGGAGTTAAGATATTTCATTGTTGGAAAAAGTTCCTGAGCCAAATAACTTGAAGTGTTTTTTATTTAGGAATACGTACATACAGGAAAAATGATAATATGATCTATAATTTGTCTTAACAAGTATCTTTCAAGCCACCATGAACTGAAAATTTTGCTATGTCCAGAAGCCTGTCCTGTAAAACATACTTCTATCTACTATGGCAACAGTCACTATCCATTAGTAAATCCTGTGTTTTTTGTTCCATTCTAATTTTTCTACTTATTCTTTTGCCTACCTATGGAAGACCACAAACTTAATGGTTTTAAACACATAAGTGTTGGGTTTTTTTTTTGTGAATCAAAACTTTTGAGACTATGGTAGTTTCTGATGTATAGTGCAAGCATTTGTGCCATTATGTATGAGAAAGAAAACTGAAAAATGTGATTTTATTTTAATAAGTATGTGTTTTTGTCGCATTCTTATACACAGTCAGGCCTGTGTATGCAACTCTGTTTTATTCAGGAGGGAATCATGCTCCAGGCTATGTGACACTGACATAGATTGACGGGGTATTTTTATGTCCATTGTTCCGTGCTACCTGGAAGACCAACAGCCAAGTGCAGCTGCAGAACCATAGACATTCTGTCACTTTTTTCCTCAATGCACCTCTCTCCTTCCTTCCCTTCCACTCCCTCTGTGGAGATAGCTTTGACTTTGCTCTTTTGGCTTGGGTTCTGCCATCCTTCTCCTAACTGCATCACTTTCTGAAGGTGATCTATCTATTCAGTAAAGCAACTGAGGTTTGACAGCTAGCAGAAGAGTGAACTCGTACCCTGGAAACATGCAGAAACTTGTCATTAAATTCCACTTTTCACTATGGAGATACAAATGTGTCAAAACACTTTCCAGTGAATCATTAATGCTAAATAGAATTATTAGTGCTAAATAGCAGGTGCATTGCTACACTGAACTATCTTCATAGAGTTTACTAGTGGAGTGTGTCCATTTCATGACATTAGTTGCATATTCGTCTCAGTCATATGCTTGTTTCATTTCAAGTAAAGACACCAGAAGTTAATCGTTATTTCTTCCCCAGGCATGTTTTTGAAAAATGGCACTTGTAAGGCTGATAATATATTCATCATATTCAATATATTCACAGAAATGAAAAATTCTTTGAAAATCTGTTTGCAATACAGTGTTCTTCTGATTAATAACCTTTGGAAATTTGTGCTCATTATACCATAAACATGACCTTTATAAAACCATCAGAAAAATCCAACTGCAGAATATGCCAGGTCAAAGACTTTTTTAAATGTCAAAAAGTGTAAGGTTTTAAAATTAAAGTGATTTTTATAATACTTGGCTGATGCTTGTATTTTTGCTTAGCTTATTTACTTATGATGGGGATTTTTTTGAACCTTTGTGGTTAGGATCTACTGGGAGACCGTGACCTCAGGGGAGCACAATTTGGGATGCATCTTGATGGCCTTCATTATTTTCTTCCTTGTGTTTCATGTTTAGATCCAGTTAGTTTGTAACCACATTTTTGCTGGACATGATCTGATAAGATCTAGTGTGTCTCCAGTGAAGGCTACAACCCATATACTGGCCCACTGGTTGGAAGCCATCCACAATTTTTCAGTGAATAATGGTGCAAACAGTTCAACTGTCGCAGAATATGTTTATAGGCTGAAAGGTGGCAAGTAACAATGTGCATGCAGTTTTGGGGAAATGCAAGTTTGTAACACTGTGCCCTTCCTCTACCTTCATTGGGTTGTGGTGCTCCTCTGAAAACACCCATACTTCCCACCTTAGCTTGAGTCTGAAAGTAAATCTTTCTGTTGCAGGCTGGAAATCATGCTAGGGTAGCTGCTTTATTAGGAATAACTAGCCAAGATCATCATGAAAAGAAAAGAGAAACCTGTTTTTTATACAGTTTCACAGAATGAGTCAGGTTAGAAGGGAACACAATGGGTCAGCTGGTCCAACATCGCTACTCAAGCAGGGCCATCCTAGAGAGCATGGCACAGGATTGTGTCTAGGTGGTTCTTGAGCATCTCCAGTGAGGGAGACTCCACAACCTCTGAAAAATCTTTTCTAATGCTCAGTCATCCATGCAGTAAAGAACTTCCTCCTCGTGTTCACCTGCAACTTCCTGTGTATCAGTTTCTGCTCATTGTCTCTTGCCCTATTACTTGGAGTCACCGAGCAGAACCCGGCTTTGTCCTGTTGACACTGTCCTTTCCAACACTTATTTACGTTGGTGAAGTTCCTTCTCAGCTATCTTTTCTGGCCTGGCATTACTGCATGGTGGTGGAAATGTCTCTGTACATTTCTAGCTCACTCTGTGCAAGGCAGGTTTTTAGCTCCTTTGGATTCACTTTCTTAGCAAAGTAAGTACAAAGTAGTATAAAATGTGAGCAGTATGGGAAGAAACTGTAAAATAGGGCTGGGGATATTTAGTTTGCCAAAAGAAGATAGAATCATTAGTTCAGATGTAGACTCATTGGTGAACTGGTTTTCCCTCTGGCATTTATGGCACCAAAGGAAGAACAAGTTTTGATATTGCCTGTGAGATCATTCAAGTCTAAGTGAAAGTACGTTCAGTTTTCTATTAACCTACAACCCGGAGAGCATATTACAATGCTCAGGGCACTAAATCTGGGGACCTAGAGGTCACGTCCTTTGTCTGCCACAGATTCCTATGTAAGCTTTGAGAAGAAGACTTTTGCTGTCTGCCCTAGGTTCCTAGTTGAAAGTTGGGATAATCTCTTGCCAGACAGAAGTGTCCAGAGAATTAATACTGGAATTGCACAGAGAAAAAAGTATGGCTGCTGGATATTTAATTTTTTTTTATTTTTTGTGTAGGGCAAATAAAAATTAAAAGCTCCTTCATTCTCAAGAGGAAGGAGAGCTGAAGCTCATGGGCATTCTAGTTTGTCTTCTCCAGAGCCATGACTTTCAGTCTTGGGATTTCTGGTTCTCTGGTAGCTGACGTGATTGGTACTTGGTATGGGAGGCTGGTACTAAACATGCTGACCAAATTGGACAATTTCTAGTTGTTTCTATATACTAGAAACAGACAGAACTTTACAGAAAATGGAACATTCATTTTGGATTGTTTAACTTCAAGTGATTCAACAGTTTCCAATAGGGAATAAAAAAAAAACTAGTCTGTCTGACCAACTGCAATAAAAGCCCAAAGGACCCTGAAGAACTCAATTAGGTAGGTCATGTTGCTAAAATAAAAAGCTGTCTCTGCCCTTGTGCAATTTAAAATCCATATAGAATGCGGTCCATAGTGAGCTAGATGAATTCCTTGCTTGAGAGAATTAAGTACTGGAGTTCAGATCATTGTTTTTCAGTAGCTGTTGCATGAAAACAAAACAAAACAAAACACACCAGTATTTTATTCAGTAGAGTGTTTCCTGAGGTCCGTAGCATATCCTGGATATGGGGCTCAGCCCTGTGGCCTGAGGTGGGTAAATCTGCACAACGCTGAGCACTTCCATTCAGTCAGACTGGGCTTCAGTGGGCTCACCTTCCTGTAAAGCAGATAATAAAGGAACAGGAGGGAAAAAGATACCAAAATGGGAGCAGAAACCTGAGCAAAGTAAAGGAAATAATGACAGGAGATAATAGGTATCAGAGTATATATGCAAATTTGTCTCTGCATTTTCCCAATCCAGCATCATAACAGTAGTTTCACATAATAAAAAGTGAAATTTACTCCTCTGTACACCTGGAGGAGTACATTTTCCAGTCAAAATTATTGGGATATATGATCTTATGTGTTTCAAAATGTTAGTATGTGTGAAATAAAAGACTTTTAAAAACACTCTTTGATGCATAGCTGCAGGCTTCTAAAACTAATAATAATAATAAAAATAAAAAGAATTATTTTTCTAAACTAGTTTTCTTTGCAGGAACTAGAGAAAAAATATTTTCTCTAGAAAAAATAATACTTTGAATTGCAGCAAATGACCAGAATTGATTCAAACTTTCCAGGTGAACAGTGTATGTGCTGAAAAATGTTGTCTATAAATAAACAGTGGGTACTGATTTGTGCCAATCTGGAAAAAAAAAAGGAAGGGAAGAAAATAAACTACTAATGAGTCGTTTTGAATTGTTTTGATCTGGATGTTTGAAATTTGCCAATGTTTAAATTATAATAACAGTTAAGTATCTAAGAGCTCTAGGGTGTCATTTTAGGTGAAAGAAAAGTTTCAGCTGACACAATGGTGGGGCTTTTCCCCCCTTATTTATCTCTATTTTTTTGGTTTGGCCAGTGAACTGAAAAATCAATTACTCACAGATCTCCACAGCTGAGACAGTGTTGCATTCATCCTCTTCAAAGTGACTAACCACTGCTAGCATTGCTAACAGCAAAACCTGTGAAAGGAAAGCTTGTATGACCACAGAGTGTACTTGATCCTCAAGCTGCCTCAGGAGAGCCAGCAGGATCGAGGCTGATGTGGTTGGAGTCCCATTTTGAAGAGTCTTCTTTTCAAGTGGGCTTCAAATATTTTATACAGTTGTTTTTTTTTTCTTTCTTTTCTGGATATAAGAGTAATTATATGAAAAAGTATTGTGTCTAAATGTGGCTATAGTGTTTTTTAAATTTTTGGGGGGATTATTAAATAATGAAAGCACTCTCAAAAAAGTCTATTAACAATGCAGAAGTCAAAAGCACTTTAAGATTCTCATTTCCCCCTTCTAAAAGAAATAAATTTAAAAAAGTAAATAGCCACTCAAAACGATAAAAAAACCCTTTCAAGGAGCTGAGTTCTAAGACTATAAATGGTCAGGAAATAGATTTTTCTGAGCAATAAATTCTCTATTCATGTAATTTGTTTGCACTTAATCTTTCAGTTTGTATGAATAATAAGTGGTATATAAAAGAAATATTCAAAATCAAAAGTTTCTCTATGCACATAAAAGATACAGGTTGCATATTAGCTAACTTTCTGTATGCTGAGTTCATATTTTAGCCACTTTATTGCAATAACTACAAATAAATAGTTTGGTGATTAAATGAGGCTCATTTTTCCATGCCAGGTTAGGTCACTGGTTCTTCTTATTATGGAACTGAATTCACCTTTAAAGGGAAAATTCAACAGTTTTTGAGAAAATTATCTGTTGCAAAAATGAAGTTTACCATACAGTGATAAAAAGGACTACCCTAGTGATTATGGCCCATGACAAATTACATTAAACTAATTCTTAAAAGCCACATCTATAATTCATGTAATATTTTCTCTGTTAGAAAGTTGAGAAGTTTATTCTTTTGGCTTTGGATGTCTTGAAATTTCCTATTTTATCAGATTCCCTGAAAATATAAATGTGATACCTCGTATTTTAGATCATAAAAGAGCATTAGTCACCATGGATAGCCTGCTGTTCTTAAATGCTTGTGTCTTTATTATCTTTATGAAAAAATCCCTCCAAATGTACCTTTTATTTGGCCCACTGGCAAACTTAATTCATAACAAATTAAAAATTCTAGCTAATATTGAGTTATCCAAATGTAAACTTATTAACATTTATAAGCTAGACCATGAGCTCCCCACATATTCTTTCCCTTTTATACTTTAAAATAGCCTGAGTCAGAGTTCTTGAAAATTTTCTATGAAAATTCCTGTTTTGACTCAGACTCTCTAGGATATATTTTAATGCTTACTCCATGTGTACTGTTAGATATTAGAATCCTATATAAAAAAATATTTATGATAGCTTTTGAAGTTCTTTTAAGGCCTCCTAGAAGTCAGCCTTTCAGTTAGAAATGTGTTTGGTGCTTTCCCAGCTTCTCCACTGAGTCATACCTGCTGAAAGGTCCTCGGAGCTTTTGCCAAGGCAGAATGTCTGTATTTTTTTGACCTCAGACAGGTTATCACAGAAATATTAAGAGAGATATGCGATGGGTTATAAAACATGGAAATAACCATATCTTAGAGAAACCACTTCATGATCCTGAAAACCAACTCAGAATCTATGAAGGAGGAGAAAGGGTACAGTAGTTTAATGTCTTTGCTGTATTCAAAATAGCCGTGCACATGGACAGAAGGAAAAAATTGCCAAGTAATGAAGGAATGAAAATAAAATTCTGCAGAGATTTGCTTTTTCACTCAGTGTTTATGGTGGTAATAGTTAGTGATGGAAGAACTGCAAAAGATTTAGATTAATGGGGTATTAGTTTAGAGTTTCTGCCCAGTTTACATACCTTCAAGTTTCAAATGCATTGCAAAAAATTATCTACATTTTTGTGTCTGCAAAAGCTGAGCTAGATTCTTCCACAGGAAAGACTATTTGATAATGCATCTTATGATTCTTTTTCTGGAAACTAAATCTGCAGTTTAGTTTAAACTTGAAGGATTGGAAATGAGGGTGGGCATGAGGAGAGATTATGAAGAGAAAGATGTAACATAACTTTCTCTTTAGCCAAGTCACAAAATATAACAACACACCGTTGCCAAATTGTTGAGCTGTTTGTTAGGGAACCTGAACAATGGGGATTTTGGCCTGCTTGAAAAATATTAAGGAAACCTGCTATTTATTTTCCTGTATTAAAAATCACCCTGCTTTAGGGTCTGTTTACTCTAGGGCTATTTTATTTGGTTTCCTTTGTGCATATTCAGTCTTTGTGATTCTCTTAATCCAGATTTTAAGGTCAGTACTCACAGCTGTTTATATTCTTTACCTAACACAGATCCAAGGAAAATTTCAGGTGAAGTGGGCAAAAAAAATGTACATTGGAAACCTTCTTTTCAGTAAGTGCTATTTCATTCAGAGCAAAAATTTCCCCCAGAATGTGTTAACTTTTTGTAAAGAATCATCACAAAAAAAATTCTTAAGATTAAAGTTTTCACATTTTTAATGACACATGATTTCTCTTTTTTTATTTTTTAAGAATGATTCTCATTTTAAAACCTGTCTTCAGTTCCATAGTGAAACATGTCTCTAAAGTCAAAATGGGGTAGATGCGAAGCAGGGGAAAGGACCAACACCAGTATTTGTTCCCATTTGTAATCAAAATAAATAAAATGGAATGGGGACAATGGGCAGGAATCATCTTTTCATCTGTTTCTGTCATATTCCCTTAGTTTGGGCAAGAAAAGTTTTGTGCTGATGAAATTCACATCACCAGTGTTTTCAGAAGGAGAGCCCACTTAACTGGGCTGTGTCACCAAGACTCTGAACGTCTTGTTGCACGCATGGCTTTGTAGCATGTGGGCTGTCTGTGCCCAGAACATGGTGTTGTACTGCAAACCAGATTACCCAGTGGTAGGGCAAAATGTCTAGCCACAGCTGGAGACACAGAACTGCATTACTGTTTGATTGGCATTGGAGAAGTTCTCTAAAGCAGTCTGAATGTGATATAGGAAGAGGCAAAGTTTTGTTGCAAGGTTTCCCCCAAACCTGTATGCTCACACTTACTTTGGATATATAGCCAGTGCCTCTGTCAAAGAGATTATCTTGCCTGTGATTTAAATTGTCTGAAAATTAAAGGAAATGATTACTTCAAACTTATTCAAAATGCTGAGCCAACTATGCTTCTAGGTTGTATTATTCTTGGTCTCCCTACAAAGAAAATTAAGGTAACAACATTGACATGAATTTCTTAAATGTTTGAACATTCATCTCCCACCTAGAACCTGATTCTCCTCTTTAGAAAGTTCTAAGACTTTAACATCACTAACTTGTAAGACTGGAATTAGAAAATACTTTAAGTAATTCTAGCATGCTCCCCATAAAAACAAGGTTATATTTGTGAACTTCAGGTAATAATAATACTGAGCATCAAGCACAGGCTGTGGACAAAACCTATCAGTGTTGTGGGATTTTATCTTAGTTTTATTGGTCAGTGTTATCCAAACCTTACTGGAAGAAAGCTTGTAAAAAGGCTGACATTGAATCTGTGCCCTCATGGTGTGTTGATCGACAGTGTTGCATCTGCTCAGGAAATGCTGTGGAGGTCTTTGTGGAGAAATTTATCCTACACAGCACCAAAACCATCATAAGCAAGTTTTATGACTTTTCACTGTAATCCAACATTCCATAACACTTGGAATTTATCTGTGTACACTCTTAAAGAATTGTTCCCAGTGGGCTTCTACCCCTCTCCATCCCTTTACTAATGGATTACGTGTGAAATAGTTAACACTGTCATTCTCAAAGGTTGTCCAAGCTAAGCTGAGTCACAACAATGGTTGCCATTGCTTCAGTTTTTCTGTTGCAGATTCTAGACTACAACTCTCTGCATGTTAAATTGAAAGAGAAGCTAACTTTTGCAGTCATAAACATTAGGGAATTTTTTAAACCAAGTCTCAGGTTTCATGATGCCTCTCACATGCCTCCATCATTTAGGGACATGTCTGACACTATTGAAAAACCAGAGAGCAGCTGTGCTCCTGAACATACTAATTTTCTGTGCCACTGTAGCCAGGACTGTGGTAGATTTTAAACTCTATTCCAGAGGCTCTGAGTCCCAGCCAAGGTCCTGCAGAGCTGGCTGGATTTTTCCATTTAAAGCTTGTTCTCGTCCCCAGATGGCTTTGTATCGCACTGGCTGGCAGCAGCAGGTGCGTGAGTGCCGAGTCATGCCACAGAAAAGGATCACAGAATTTCATCCTCCGTGGCTTGGTATTGTAGATGAGTTTGGGATACCAAAGCTGTTGCTCTAGGTAATCCGAACCTCTGAAGCTCTTCTCTGTAGCACTGAGATAATACACCCAAAGGGCTGCGTCCCCAAGCACAGGTGACATTTCTCAGTTCAGTTCACGTTTGCATTTGTGAGTTACAGAATGTTTGATTAGCCTCAAATTCTTTGCTATTGCCAGGCAAGTGCTCATCTTGAGTTTTCTGTACGATTCTGTACAATCTCAGGTGCAATCTGTTTTATTTTTAATTTAATAAGAATGACTTCCTTTCATGACCTGTGAAAGTTGTTTTTTTTAAGTAAAGCTAAGTCTTTTCAGCATTTTAAAAAGTACCTTTATGGGTCTTTCTTATTCTGAGGTAGTATGACTGACATGTTCAACACTACCTTATCATCATTCCAACCAGTTAGATTTATTTTTACAGTGTTTTTGTAGTAACGTCATGGGAATGTAGCAATTGCCAAAGCAATGGCAATCAAATACTTGATAATTCTATGCTGCTTTTCTGTTGTCTATGTCCTCAGCTACTGCATTCAAACACTTTTGATTTCTAATACACTTACATTGAGGTACAATGTAGAAACTACCCCAAAAATGGCAATTATTCTTGGGATTAAAAATTATCACAAGGTTGCAGTGACCACTAATCCACTACTTATAATTTATTAGTGATTCTTACACTTCACAGAGGAGTTCAAAGCTGACAAAAAATGCAGTCTTCAAAATTTGGGTCCCGCTGATTTTATTCCTAGAAGCACAACTTCGGTAATCTTCTACAACTAAGTCCTGTGTTTTTAACTCTCAATTAGATATATAGCATGACAAATCTCATTAGCAGATTTCCTGTCCAAATATGGAGATATTTCATATGTCATTCTAACTACTTTAAATTTGCACTCTTAAGGGATGTATACAACTTGTCTAATGAAATGTCTATATGTATGAGAGGAAAAAAGAAACTGATTTCATATCTTTCCCTCTGTTGATCTGTCTGTCTGTGTCTCTGTTCAGTGAGTAGGGTAAAACTCCCCTTTCATTTTTTTTCAATGTTTCTTGGACTCTTACCAGCAGGTTTTTACAGTCTGTTGCCTGCCTCTCAGATTAGAAGAACACTGGCATATTTTAACAGTTTCCTAGGATCCAAATAGTCTTTAATTAACAGGGAATTGATGTTTTGGAGTGCAACCAATATAGGAGACACTGAATGAACTTGGATCCTTTGAGCTTCTAGTTGGCTGTGGCTAGGGGCAAACAAATAAGCAAAATAGGGAGCACTGCAAACAGGTAGTGCCTTATTGGTATGCAAGGGGATTTCTTCATTTGCATTACGTTCCCACAGAGCTGGTGGTTAGCCGGGAGGAGCTTTCTGCTGCACAGTCTGAATCAGCTCCACCCCTTGCGAAGAGCAGAAAGTGTTCATTGTTACTTTCTCATAAACAGAATTTCAGTGGCTCCTGAAACTGTTATTTTTAGATTTGTATTGATCATCTGCTGAGGTAGCAAGGTATGTTGTGTTTGTGAGGTTTAGGTTGAAACGGAAGCTCTTGGCTCCGTGACTGAGCATTTAATTAAAAACATCAGAAGTCTGCAAATAACACGACTTTTGCTGAGCTGAACAGCAAGTTGTTCTTTGTCTTTTTGAGTAATCTACCTTTGTAGGGTGGAGCAACAAAGTAGGGATGAAGCGCTGAAATTATGACAGAATGAGACTAGCTGAAGCTCTCAAGGGAAGTTAGACATTTGCTGAACTGTAGTTCCAGATTGTTCATGGAAATAAGTGGCTTGTAAGGTAATTCTAATCATGATAGACAGAAACCTGAGGCAATTGCTGGGAAGGAATTTTAACCAACTCAATCATCGAGTCAGCTGTGTTTTTTTCCAGTAATGCAGTAATTTTTGGACAAGTCCAAATATGGTTGTTTGAGCCAATACTGTCTTTTTATTTTTGCCGCGTGTTTGTGTGCTGGCTTCTATCCCCCGCCCCTGCTAATGATATCACTTGCTGAATGCTTCCTGTCTCTCTGTACATGTAGGTGGAACATGCCAGAGCCCTGCTCTTCCAGCCCTCGTGCGTCCTCCTGCACCACCCTTGCAGCCATCGCTGGATATTAAGCCGTTCCTCCCGTTTCCTCTGGACACTGCCGCAGCAGTGAATCTCTTCCCCAACTTCAATGCAGTAAGTACATTCCCAACAGCTACACTGAGCCACAGCTTCCTTGGATGACTCAAGAGGGCACAAAGCAGAATTTTATGTACTCCATTAAACCTGGAATATCCTCTCTCTTACTGAGGGCCAAATAGCTCTTTCAGACATGCTCATAGGCTGTAAATTGAAGCCTACCTGAGTGTTAGTCAGAAGAAATGTAGAAGGAAAAAATTATATGATCCCGAGTGACATGCAATAAAGTTTCAGGCCATATTCAGTCCCAGGGCTTGTGAATTTCCCAAAGTAATTTAGGATGTGCAGAGCTTCACTAACTTACAGTTCACTGAAACTCTCAGAAAGGGAGAGTTCAGAGCAATGGGATTCTACCTCCCATCTCCAACGTACTTCCTGAGAAATACAAAAAATTTACAGAGCCTAAAGAAGAAAACTCTGTTGGGGCAAATAAAGTAAGAAAAACAGTGTTAGCTGCTGTATGAGCTATTCAATGGCAAACTACCCAGGGTGTATTTTTTCAGGTTGAGATGTGTTATTTCTCATGTCTTAGGTTTAAACTAGGATAGATTTCTCCCTTTTTTTGTTTGACTTAGTCATGCTATGTATGATTATAGAAATCCCATTCCTTCTTTAGTATTTCAATTACTTTACTGACATATGTCATCAATGCTCCAATTTTCCCATTTCAGGCTGAGATAATTAATGCTCTAAAAAAATTTTAAAAAAGAGTCTACATTGGCTTTATGTTAATTTTGACTCTATAGAATTATGCCCCTTTTCAATTACTTTTGGATGCTCTTTTCCTTATTTACATATACTCAATATACAAAATAAAAACCCTCTTAAAAACGTGTGCTTACCTATTTTGAGAGACACAGAGGGGGTGGAATTTTCCATTCTGAGCTAATTCTAATTGACATGAAGAAATCTTAATTAAAATAATTAAGAGTAGTAAAGGAACATGTGCATCTAGAAACAATTCATAGCAATCAATAGCAAATCTCTGTAATTAAATGTTTATTTTTTACCTTTCATAGATGTTCATTTTGCTTTAAAGTAATTAAAATAAGCTAAGTGTCAAAACTATTTATGCAATCCTAAATTCAAGAAATTCACACCGTTAACAGAGACTATGAGCTGCAAGTCTAAAAATACACGGAAACAATATGTCAATGAAGTACTATTACAAATAAACTTCTTTAAATTTAAAAAATGTGTTTGTATGCCACAAATCTTTTTTGAAATGTACTAAGCTTAATGAAGTTACTGATAACCCATAATGAAATGGATACACCTTTAGACTTGTTTAGTGTGCTTTAGAGTTGAGGTCTTTTAACCAGTTGTGCCTCATGATCACAGTTACTGTAGACCAGCTGAATTTTTTTAAGATATCTATTAGAGATTCTTGTAATTTTCTTCTTCAGGATTTTCCATGGTTAAGAGTCTTCAGATTGTTTTGCTAATTGTTTAATTATATAACTGAAATGTAATTTTAATTATGAATGTTAATAATTGTCAATCCTGTGTTATTCTATAAATTTCCAGTTTCTTTCTTCTTACACAGACTGCTTTGCTACTGTAATTATTTTGAGGGAGGGGTGGATAAATCATGGTTATATTCATTTGGAAGTAAGAAAGTAAAAATAGATTCATATCAAAACCATGTTACTCCTGAACATTATCTTTGTAGCATATAATTTGGTAAGAGCATTGGTAAAGTGAGCCTAGTTTTCAGGAGTGAGACTTTAAGGCCTTTTAAACAGCACTCTGAAGTCTGCTTCCCGTGATGTGTGGCCATCTGCCAAGTCCACCTTTGACAGATATGTCAGTCCTGAGTGTGAGGATGCTGTCATCAGAGCTGCTGTCACCTGCCTTGCTGCTTATAGTTTATGCCTTGCAAAGTGGCCTTTGCCTTCTCATCATGTGTGCTGACATGCAGCAGTATCATCCTCCGTGTTCCCATTTTCTTTGTGAGCAGCACATTATTGAACATTGCTATGTTTAGCTCATATGCCAGGGATGGTTAGCAGCAACCTCCAAATGTATAGACTGGCTGAGTAGTTTTATATAGTTCCAGAAATTCTCTCCAAGCCAATGAAACTTTTTGGGGACATATCAGCTGCTGACTGTTAACAGCCCAAGAAGAAGGTAACCCACATATCATGTCAGACTTTAAACAGATCTTCTGACAAGGGGCTTCAGTATATGAATGTAAGACAGTAAAAAAAGTGTTTAATCAAAAAATTATCTGTGTAAATATGCCTCTTCATGATCAACTGCAGCTGTTGATGATGCTTTGTCTTCATAGATTTCACTGATAGTTCTGCACAGGGTCAATGGAGAATCATTTATGTTCTGTGGCTAAACCCAGGTCAAGCAAGTGGTCCATAAGAGAACACCTTAACTGGATGTTCTTTCTTGTGTAGTCAATAAATTAGCATTTCCCTTGACTGAGACATCAGGGTCATAAATTGAGTCATAGGAAATGGATTTCTAAAGACATCTTGACCCTCACACAATTGCAAAGGAACAAATGAGTTTGGAAGCATGTCTCAACTACTTCCCAAAAGGCTAGAGGGAAGTCCATAATTTTGGCCATTTATTGGCCACTTTTCAACAACTGTCACCAGAAAATAGCATAACCAAGGGGAATCTTGAATAAAAGTTCAGACATGTTTCAGAGAAAATAAGTAGCCTCTGGGAATCCTAATTAGCGTGAGAGTTTGGTTGTGATGGACATAGGCATCTGAGCTAATCAGCCTAAGCTTCTTCACAAAATATAATGGAGAAAAATCAGCAATTTTTCCAAGTTATGCATGGATAAAAATGCACAAAGGTAGCTTGCAATGCAAGCCGTATGTGTACTTTGGCATGAAGTGAAGTGAACCCTGAAAGTTCTCATTCATCTATTCAGACTATAATGAGGGACTGGCTCAGCTGCATCTACATTTAGATGAATCCCACATTATGGGACAGGTCATAAGCTATTCACAGCTTATATATTAAATTCCACTCAGAAATCAGATGACAGAAGTGCTGACATTGTATTGTATGTTTACAGAGGAATGCTCCCGTTTATTAAGCAGTTATGCTTCTAATTTTATCTAAAGACAATCTTCAGGGAATTTGAGGATTCTGATGAACTGGATAGAAATATTAGGAGAGGTGAAAGCAAAACTTACCAGTGGAGAAAGTCAGACATGTGCACAAGAACTAATAAGACCAAATACTAACCCTAAGCATTGCAAAAAATCCTAATAAGGCGTATTTTATAATATTTTTTACTCTATTTCAGTTTATTAAAAACATAAGATTTCTATATTTGTTATTGATAACTTTCTCTAAAACAAACTCAGTTTTTACTGTCTGCCTCTGAAGAAAACTTTTTGCACTGATTTCTACAAATGCAAAAATTTTCATTGAAGCTGAGACTAGAAGAGATAACATGGTGTATGCTTACCTTTATCAGTAATATCCCCTGACAGAGAGTAGAGGGAAAACTAAAAACTGAGTAACCTGAGAAAAGTTAGGAAGATAACGTTTGAACCTTTGAACCATTCAGTTTCAGGAGAAACATTTTCTATTTATACAAGAAATCGTAAAGCAAACACAGCAATTAACAATCTGGTTAGCTGAACATTTGTAGGTGCTATGCTCTTAACTGTGAAGCAAATGGGTACCCTCAAGTCACATGTAAAAGGAAATTGTAACAATACAGCTGTTTAAACTGAAAACAGCCCACTGGAACAGACCCTGAAAAATCCCAAGTACACTGCAAGTTTATCTAATTTAAAAAGATGAATCAACTGGATGGGATTTGAATGGCTAAATTTTATTTAATGAGAGAAACTATGGCTATAAATAATGCTTATGCAGCTTTTTAAAATAGGATTTTAAAATTTTCAGAGGAATAGAAAAATAATTAAACTGTTCTGAAAACAGTTTGAGATCGTTTAGCAAATGTTTGTTATGTTTCTGCATTTTCATCTGCTGAGGGAGAAGATGGAAGTTTTTGTATTTCAAAGAATTTGTTCTTAAAGATGCAAAGCTTTAACAGTTGTACTAAACATATACTGGTCTTTGCATATGAATATGCATATTCTATTCATGAGCTGATGATTTGTTGCAGAGAAATTTCACAAAGCATCAAAGTGTCGAAGTTAATTAACTTGTAGAAAAATATTGATGAGTCTTTAAGCATCTGAGAGGAGATGCTTAGTTTTGCAAAATATCAACATCAGCCCTGAGCTGATGGACTCTATGACAGAAAAAAAACTCATGTAGACCTTTTTTGTCATCTCCAAAGCATAGAGGCTTCAGAAAATAGGTTTTGACTATTTCTAAAGCTCTAAGAATTATATATTTCAGCCTCCTGAGGAGGAGACAGAATCTAAAGTTTAAAAGTGCATGACATTTGCCATTACAAGGTAGAAAATCGGACAGTGCATTGCACTCCTCATTTGTTTATTCTTTGAAGGATATACTGACCATTTTTCTTAAAAAAATCTGAAAAAAAATATTTTATCATACTTTGTAGTATAAGCACAAACTGTAATGGAAGAGGTACACAGTGTAGATCTCTACAAACGCTTGAAAGCAGAGAGAGTAATGTTGCTTGAAAAGCTCCATCCCTAACTCCAAACGAAAGCCTTGTTGCTAATAGAAAGTTTCCCAAATAAACATCCTTTGGAAAGAAACATGACTACAATTTTGACCAGAAATGTATGACTTGGAAGAGCAGTGGCAATGTCAGAGTTGTACTAAACATGGATTTGAAGATGAAAAATTACAGCCATATTTTTTGTGATCCATCTGTAGTCATCCTTGTTCAGTTCCCTGATTTTCCTGTTTGCTTGTTCTATGCCAATAGTCCCAGGTGCATTCCTATTTCACCTTCCCCAGGTTACGGAAAAGGAAGAGGAGGTGTTAACAGTGTCCATTGCCCACAAGTTGTGGCTCCAGTGCAGCTTGGGTTAGAGTGCCAATATGGTGCTCCTTGCTTCCTGAAAACCATCCTGTGCAGCAACCTTGCAGCTTCCAGGGCAGCACAAAGGCTGTACTCTCTATTTATAGAGGTGAAGCTTGTGTTCGTAGGTATAATCTTCTCCTATATTAGCCAGACAGCTGATAGAAATGGACAGTGTAGAAAACCTGCTTGCTGAGAAGTATTTCTGGGAAGGGTTATGCCAGGAAATGCAGAGAAAATCTGTCAGAAAGCTGTCAGAAGAGATTTAAAAAATCTTTTCCTTAGGCTCTTGTCCTGGATAGTTATTTTATCTAGAAGAGGGATATATGCTGCAGAAATGATGTGCCAATTTTCTAGATGTTATGAATAAGAAGCAGTGTTTTGATAGTGAAGACTGGTGGAGGACTCTGGAATACATATTAGTTTTCTTAAAATATTATCAGCCTGAAATTTAAAAAATAAAGTCAAATCTTTTGTACGCCACTACACCACTACATAATGGTTTTGTTTTATGCTTTCTGACTTAATTGAGCAGAATAGCATAACAAGACTATTTTTCCTCGTCATATAAAATCCTTTTAAGTTCAGTAGTGATGACATGCTGTCAGAATGCTTTGTTTCCAGAAGAGGATAATCAGGCAACAACACAAAGGCTTAAGTCTGATGTGAATCAAAATGGAATATTTCCTATGTAGAAGAACTTAGCAGTAAAAATATAGTTTGTGCTGATTTTGAATGTTATGTCCAAGGGAAGGTGCTTTATCAGATGGAGAACTGTAGTGCACCAAATTTTTCATTTGTCAGACAGAGGGGATTATTACTTCTGGGGCTGATCTTTGAGTAATTGCTCATTTACAGGTATCTAGAAACTGAGGGTTTGACTTTCTCATTTCCTTACATAGCACTGCAGTTGAGCTGTAAGATGACTCTTCTTTACAGTCTATATCTCTATTGCTGTTTTGCTGAATGTTATTGAAAACAGGGAACAATACAAAAATTATACCTGGGTTCAGGAATTCTTTATTATAATAACATTTTCATCTCTGCCCAGAACGTTTAATTAAGTCTGCAGGAGAAGTAGAGGAATTAGGAAATGAGCAAGCACAAGAAAATCTTCAGAATTCAGATATTTTTATTTGGTGCTTGCAAAACAGGAATGAATCAACATCAGTGTGTAATATTCAGTCATGTGAGTTGTCCAGATTTATTTCCCATACACTTGAATCCTTAAGCTACACCCTGGGTTCTGCTTGAAGTACCAGTAAAACACTGTTTTCCTGATGCAGAGGAAAGATTTACAGCTCAGGAGACATCATGAAATTTAAGTTTTTTGTCTTTTTTCCAACTTTGAGTCAAATTAGTCTGGATCTAGTTCTCTAGGCATACTCTGCCTGTTCTTATGTATGGTCTATGCTTTATGTCATGCACAGGAAGGAGATGAGTGCTCCTGACACCTGTGACTGCATGGATGTTATTTCTGCTTGTAGTGTCTCAGATCTCTAGGACCTGTCTCTAGACTCATTGCTGTTCTTCAAGCATCTAACCTTAGTCCCTTTGCAACCTCTTTTAAAATTTTTTCCTCTGTTTGCAACTTGTAGTTGGACCTTCTGCAAGTTTAAACCCAGACAACAAAATTTTTCTTCATCTTTCTCTTAGAATTATCTTATGTTTTAGCAGTACTCCTGTTCCATGTTTGGTATTGCTTTCATTGGACCCATGTGAAGGTCACAAAGTCCAAGGCCAGGAACAATTTCCTGCACCTGGGTCAGAGCCATTCCTGGTGGCAATACAGGCAGGGGACTCCAAGTATTTAGAGCAGCCCACTGGAGAAGGACTTTGGGGTATAGATGCAGGAAAAATTGATCATGACCTGGCAGTGTGCACTTGCAGCCCAGAAAGACAATTGTAGCTGGGGCTGCATTAAAAGTAGTGTTGCCACTAGGTAAAGGGAGGTTATTCTTCTCTATTCTACTCTCATACAGCCTCACCTGGAGTACAACATCCTGTTCTAAGGTCCCCAGGGAAAGACAGCAACGTATTAAAGCAGGTTATGAGGAGGGTCAAGAAAATTATTAGGGCAGTAAAACACCTCTCCTATGAGGAAAGACTGGAGAGAGTTGGGGTTGTTCAGCCTGGAGAAAAAAAAGCTCTAGGGTGACCTTATTGTGGCCCAGCAGTACTTAAAGGCATTTGCAAGAAAGATAGGGAGAGAGTTTTTACCGGGGCCTGTAGTGATTGGACAAGGGGAAATGTTTTTAAAAAGAAAGGTAGCTTTTCCTTGAAAGAAATTGTTTACTGTAGGAGTAGTGACACACTGGAACAATTTGTCCAGAAAAGTTCACAGAATCATATGGGTTGGAAGGAAACCTTGATGATCATCTAGTTCTAACCCTTCTGCTGTGGGCAGGGACACCTTCAACTAGACCAGGCTATTTAGAGCCTTATCAAACTTGGCCTTGAATAACCCCCGTGGGGAAACCTGTTCCATTGTTTCACCACCCTTAAAGTAAATAATTTCTTCCTAATATCAAATCTAAAGCTACTCTCTTTCATTTTGAGCCCATTCCTCCTTGTCCTGTCACTACATGCTCTTGTAAACAGTCTTGTCTTATCTTTATTGTAAGTTCCCTTCAAGTACTGGAAGGCCACAATTAGGTCACCCTGAAGCCTTCTCTTTTCCAGGTTGAATAATCTCAATTCTCTCAGCCTTTCCTCTCAGGGGAGATGCTTCATCCCTTTGATCTACTTGATGTCCCTCCTCTGAACTCACTCCAAGAGGTCTTCCCTGTGCTGGGAGCCCAGAGCCAGATGCTCCAGGTGGGGTTTCACCAGAGGGGAGAAGAGGGGCAGGATCTCTTCCCTCACTCTACTGGCCATGCTGCTTTGGATGCAGCCAAGGATAGGATTGGCTTTGTGGGCTTTGAGCACACACTGCTGGGCCATGTCCAGCTTCTTGCCAACCATCACCCACAAGTCCTTGTCAACACTGCTGCTCTCGATCTGTTCATCCCCAGCCTGTACTGATATTGGGGGTTGCCCTGACCCATTTGCAGCACTTTGTTCTTGATCTTGTTAAAGCTCGTGAGATTCCCATATACCCCCTTCTCCAGCCTGTCCAGGTCCCTCCAGATAACATACAGGTGTGTCAACAGTAGCACTCAACATGGTGTCATCTGCCAACTTGCTGAGTGTGCACTCAATCCCTCTGTCAATGTCTTTAACTAAGATCTTAAAGATATTAAATTGTATTATATTAAGATATTATTAGAGATATTGAGTTGCAGATGCCTCATCATTGTAAGTGTTCAAGGTTAGGTTTGGTGGGATTTTGAACAACCTGAACTGGTGAAGGATGTCATTGCCAAGGGCAGGGGATCAGGCCTGATGATCTTTATAGATTCCTTTCAATACAACCCATTCTCTCTCTGATTTGCCACAACCTATTTGAACAGTTTTAGGATCATGTTCCAATTAGGGAATCAGCAGTCTCCTATGCTTATGATGAGCAGCTGTCACCTCCCATTGCAGAGAATACTGTAGCCTTGAGACCTTCAAGGAGTTTGATGAGTACAAATGGGTAGATACCATAAATATATCAATTAAAAAGTTTTATTTTTATTTAAGTCAAATTTGTATCAAGGGTGCTCTGACCTTCCATGATTGCTTTCTGAAGAAATTCAGGTTTCTAGGGTGTGTGTTCTCCTGGGAAGCAAATCTTAAGGTTATCTTAAGGTAGGCTATGTCATGTCACCTTGCTGAACATTATAATGCCTATCCTGGAATTCACTTCTGTAACTGTGTTGTGGATGCAAATGAAATACTCATTTCCTAGTTGCTGTCCAGTTTTGGGAGTGTAATGTGTGTCTTTGGTTAATCTGCTTCGATTTATCTGGAAGATTTGTTTTGTATAAGTGTGTGTGGAATAGCATTGCCTGTGTTTGGCCTTCTGCACCTGTCTTCAGTTCCATGGCCTCATTCAAGGTCCTTACGGATACCTCAGTGCTGGTGGTTGTTTGGTCTCCTGAAGATTACATATACTTTTTGGGTGCAGGTGAGATGTTGCTCTTCATGGAAGTAGAGTTTATAGCATTTTCATCCTCTGTTTTTAGCTCACAGTTTTTTCAGGTTTTTTCACACAGTGTATCACTCTCCAGTGACTCAGCACCTTGTCTGAGGAAGAGATGTTTGTGCTGCTCCTTCTCGTCATATGAGAATGGGTGAACTTCTAACTATTCTCCACCAATTCTCATGTCCATAATTAAACAGATCTAAGCCTTAAACACTATTTGTACAAGCTCATAACTCTGCTATTATATAAATGGCCACACAGAAGCCATGGATTATAAACCTGAAGACTTTTTCATATGCAGTGTTGAAGTCTGGAAGTGATCTCTGGGAATGCACATACCTAAAAATGAGATACAGCACTCTTTGTTTTCAGTGTATTTTTAAAATTTACTTAAGTGGTTTCTTCTTCCTAAAGCAATCAATAAGATCTGAATACTCACATGCTTGTTTGTTTAACTAGTGATTAGTAAGAGTGAAAGAATAGACTTTCTGAGTCATCTGTCCTGCCTTACACTACTGCTGGAGGGCACTGCACTGTGAGCCAGCTTGCCCTTAGGAAGTCAGAGTACCCAAGGCAAAGGCAACAGCACTGCCTTTTATGGGGGCTGAGGGTCCCTCGGGCTTTTGCTTTGAATGCAAAACATTTTCATAAAGGAAATTAAATGAAGTACTCTTCAGATTTGTCAAGTCTTGATGAGTGAATTTACTTAAAACTAAATTTTATAACGCATTTTGTAAAACATTTTAAATAATGTTTTAATCAGTTGATGTTTACACCCTTTGCCTTAATAGCACTCAGATGAAAAAGATCAATGATTATTTTATTCTGCAAGGACTATAAAAATTTAATGGTTCGCATAATAAGTATAACTCATAAAATCTACAGTTTAAATATGGATGGTTATTAACCTGTTTTTAAAAAGCTGCAATTAAAGTGAAAAGGAATTACTTAAAGCACTGATTTTATTACTGTAGTCTGAGGATGAAAAAAGTGATAAAATTCTAAAATCAATGTTATTTCTGTTGATGAGACAGGCATTCGGGAGAATTTAAAGCAAGGCATGAATTTTTTCTAACCTTTGATACATTTGTGTTTCTAACATAGATTAATAACTATTTGAGGATTTTTTATTTCTTTTTTTTTTTTTAACAACCTGCAATTTGTTCTTAGGAGTTTCAAAGATATTTTGAAAAAAGCATGAGTTTTACATGACAGGTAATTTCACAGAGTAAATGCATTCCTAAGCACAGTTACTTCATTAATTGTTTATTCATAGCATGCAGTAACAGTGCTTCAACTATTCAAGAGTGTGCCTTAAAACACATGCATGCTTTTATCCTTTATGATAACCGATAATTTGTGACTCTTTTCTGCTCTTTTTACTCAAAGTAATTTGGGCTGGTAAATGGCACATGCTGAAGAATTCATTTATCTGGAGTCTTTGCATGTTGCATTCTCCAATGAAATATTTCTCTAATGTCCTTGTCCTGTCTAATTCATTTTATCCTAATATTTTTTGATAAGGGAAGAAAATCCCCAAGGGTCATGTCTTGGACTTGTGCAGTAAAATTTGATATAGAATTCCAGATTCTCAAGCAACTACTGTTTTTTCTGGCATCTTTCCTTTTGGCTCTAGTGAATTCCTAAAGTTATCCTATGTTAATGTTCATATAGATTAAATTAATAATCAAAACAATTCATTAAAGAATAACACAAAACCTTGTATTTCCCAGGAAATCAGTGTTTCTCTTTTAAATACATCGGTTTATATGAAACAGATGAGTATCAAATTCTTAATGTTTTAGAGGGTAAAAATCAGAGTTTTTCTAGCAAACATTATATTTTGTCCAGAATTAGGTTTTTTGTGATTTCACAAGCAAAAAGTTTTAGATGACACATTACATTTACATATTTTTTAGTAAGAAAAAGATAAGAAAAATATAAATAGATCGTGTAGCTTCCTTACACAATAAAAACAATTATGTTTAGAGCTAAATATAAAAGCAAAACAAAGACTAAAGAGTCTACAAGTGAAGGAAAATGGCAGATAAAAGAATAAATTTATATAGGAAAGACATGTTCTTAATTCCAGTTAGAGATAGTGTAAAGCCTGCTGTTAAGCTGTCTGGGAGAAGTTTCTTTCAATAATTTGTTACTGTGAAACTGCCAGAATGTTTGAATGTCAGAGACCAGTTCTGATGAGTAGAGACCATGGAAAGAATTCCTGAAGTTGAACATAGTAAGCCTGTGAAAGGAATACTTAAAGAAAAATTTAGGGGAGCGGTATTTATTTACTTCTGGAACATTTGTCAAGAAAATAGAAAAGGTATAAATCTGCAGCCTTTCATTCAGTTCCACTTTTCATTAAACTTATCTGTAGCCCACCATGTCCATGCTTTGTTAAAGATTAAAATGCCAGAACCAAGCCAAGCATTATTTGTCCCTGCTCTGACAAGTTACAGAAGACCAGAAGAGCTGAGAACACAAGTAGCAATGCTTGCCAGACTATGCCTTTGGTGGGGTATATTTTAGGACGTTCTTGAGCCAAATATGTTGTCTTGGCATGTACTAGCCCCCCATGAGGTAACATACTTAACTGGATGGAATCAGCAGGAGAGTTTGTTTATTTTAACTACTAATGTGGTAATTTGAGTTTTCTCATTCCCTTCCTCAGACAGAGCCTATTATATCTGAGCAGAGATACACACAGGAAAATTTCCTTGGGTAACTTAAGTAGTAGGAAGAGATGGGAACATATGAGCTTTGACTTGCTGTAAACAGTAGAAGTCTAAGTACTATTTTTAAGGTGTTTTGCTTGTGGGAGCTGGAAGTGGATGAAGAAAAAAAAAAATGTACATCACCTTACTCATATTTTGTATTTAGAATGGATTGATTTGCTAATGGATCAAACTCATTACATTATTGGTGTTGCTAGGACTCAGATGACCAAGATAAATCACAGGGGTGATGCCTGAGTTAATTATAGCAGTGCCCTCCCAAACGACGCTATCAGCTCTGGGAAGCAGCAGAAGCTATTGTTGGCATTAGGAAGTAACATGAGAGAGTGGTGCTGGGAGAGGAGAAGCAATGAGGAGACTGCATTTCCAAAGGATTGGAAAATACTGGCTTTGTGGTGTTTGGCAAAGAAGAGAGGTGCAAAGACGAACAGAAGGTTTTCAAGAAAAGAGAAATATCTCAGAACAGGTATTTGAAAGATGCATTTGCTTAGCGCACACACCTCGCAATGAAAGTAATAGTGGAAACCCTACAAATTGAATTAAAATATTCTGTTTCCACTTAAAGAGTTCTTCTGTTCTTGTTCCTATCAGAAGCAGGTCCTTTCCTTTTTACTTACAAGCTTTTCATAGGAATTTATTATCTCTAAAAGTTTTCGAGGCAAGTTTGTTATCTCTAAATCTCTATTTTTGTTTTTAGGGAAGCTATTTGAGACCTCATTATGTTTTTCTTCTAAATTTGAACAAAGAGAAAGAAATCACCTTGGTACTTACTGAATATATGTCTCAAACTGAACTATAAACAAGAACATAATTAGAAAGAGTCTATGTGTCTAAAATCAGAGAAAATTCTACTTCAGGAACAAACCCTTAGGTACTCTAAAATGTCAGAGCAGCACAGCTGTTCACTCTAAGTTCTTCAGTAAGGATTCCCTGATAAAGGGAGATTTTTCATAAATTTCTGTGCACGGAGAAAATAACATATTTTGAGTCTGAACTGCCTTCATTTTGCATTAAACAAAGTAATAAATGAAGGTAAAGTTTACTTCAGCAAATACTGTGTATTCAAGTCTCCTTGCCATAAAAAAAATATCTCCTCTCCAAACTGGCTGAGTTTCTAGAACAAGAAGATATGTCTATTTCAGGTTACACTGAATTGCAGAAAAACTATGGGTCTGAAGATTAGTTTTTCTTTCATTTGGTAGAACCCAAACATTCCCCATTCAGTTGAATGAGAAAAGTTTTATTTCCTTTAGAATTATCTCCTTTAGCTGTTTCTTCACAAACCACTGCAACGTTTTATAAAGACCTTCCTTTTTAATTTTATTTAGAAGATGCTGTGTAACGGTACATAAATTGATGCAGACCCTAAGGGAAAAGAAATCTCTCTGTGAGATGCTAAATTTAGAGTCCCTTGAACAGCTCAGGTGAAAGTACAAAAAACAGAATTCTGTAGTTAATGGCATTTGTATTAATGGAAGCAAATAATTAACTTTTAATATAAACAATCAAGGAATTGTGAATTTCAGTAAAAATGAAACATTCTTGTCTTTTAGTTTAATGAGAAAAAGGCATAACATAATCAACTCAGTACTCAAAAACACAGACCAAGTAATGTATGTTAAAATTCTCATCCTTTACTTACTCGTTTGGTGATTTGATTAGTATCTTTGCTTAATACTAGTTTAACTCCAAATAAAACACTCCCAATAAATATTTTATTTATGTTTCTTAAAATATCATTTCTGCAGATCAAAGCATGAGAAAGGTTGTGAAGATCAACTTTGAGTTTAGTAGTTAAATATCTAAAACATTGGTAAAGTTCTTCATTAAGACACAAAATTAATCAGTAGAGTTAACACAATACTGAAATAATATATTATTTAGCCCATATCTTCTTTTAAACAAGAGGAGGGTTAACAATCATCTGCCTTGGTCTTTAGCTGTCATTGACGATATTTAAGTTTTTAACTTATGCAGGGTTTTAAGGGGATTGTATAATCAGCAGATTTTTTAGAGGGCTACAGCTGGTGATAAGCATGCATTATTTCAGGCTTCCAAGCTATGCTAAGAACTTATTGTCTTGCTAATGTAATACATTAATAGCATAAAAAAATCTTTGGTTTCCATTAGTTGTTCCTGGTCATTCAAAGCATAGAATGAGGGAGAAAAACCAAGTCTTAGACAAAGTTTTGTTGAGGAAGAACAATCTGGCTGATTCTTAAAGGGATTGGGCCATTTTATTACATAAAAGTTGCAAATCTTTTAGATAGCAGGAATCAGGTAGTTTGTGAGCTTAAAGACATTCCCTACAGTAACAGGAGCTTGTGGGAACTTATTGTGAGCTTGGGAATTAATTTGAATGTCGTGTTGTTTGTAGCCAGCTCCAAATCTAGATGATAAGATTGCCACACCTTCTTTTTCTTTCTTCTCCTCATGTTTTCCGAGCCTGAAGTAGCCTCTTTGATGTATTTCTTCCTCAACCCAGCAATACTGAAACATGTAGAACAAAAGAAAATCTGTTCAAGTTAGTTTAATGAGTTTCAACCTAAAGGTTCAAATTGACACTATAGTCTTTTAAAACACATCCTTAGGCTTTGTTTTATTTAATCTCATTTATCAGTCATTAATTTTTCACAAAAAAATATCAACCCTGAGTAACTCAAATTTGGCTTTACCATACATCTTTTATCTCACAATGTAATTACTACCAGTCCCTGTTTTACAGATTACTGAGAAGGTCTTTGGTCATTTGCTTAATTTTCAATTGATTCAGTTGAGTCCCTCATCTGGAGCAAGTACGGAAATTGTCTGCACTCTTTGGTGTGAACAACCTAAGCAGACTGGCAGAGATCAGTAACTTCAGCAAAATGCTTCTTGACTGGTTCTGCAGATTGTTCATCCCTATTAGCTAATGACAATTCCTAGGGCTTAGTTAAGCTTTTTTTTACTTTAGGAAAGTAATTTCTCCTTTTTAGTGCTCTGATTTACTTCGCATTTCTCTAACAGGGAGTGATAGTGCATCCATGGCCTTAAGGCTCTGTTTTCATGCTCTGGTTGTGTTTTGAAAACAAGGCAAATATTCACAGAAGGCTTGGAAAACAAAATATGCCTGAAGAGTCTGAAAAGTGATAAAGGTTTACAGATATCTACCATATAAACATTTTTATCCTTCTATCCTGTGTAGATATGAGTACTATTCCCTCACCTTTTCCTCCTAAATGCTACAAAAAGTTTATCAGTGTTGGGCAGTCAGGATTTGACAGTGATGACTGCTTGATACCATCACCTAATTTTTGTTTTCATGTGAACATCTATCACAGCTATGCTTAAGACAAAATTAATGCCTTAATGCCTAAAGGTGTTTTTTCATTTCTATATCCAGATTAAAGAAAAAAAAATAAATGTAAATCCTATTTTTGTTATTTAATCTGTTACACAGCCTCACAGATCCCTCTTCGGATAAACACATGAACATAATGCATTAAAGTAAGCATTTTTAGATATTTAAGGAGTTGGTGTGGAATTGATTTACTAAAGAAATCTACAGGTCTTTTTAGTGATATTGAATAGTTCTCCCTCCCGACAGTTTTTGCTTCTATGACAATGTTTTCTCTGGAAGTATATGGCTCTAACTACTGAGATTTTCTTGACTTGGTTTTAATAGTTCACTTCTACTGCAATCACTGCCTGCTGGCTTCTCCTTAGACAAATGGTTAAATGAATTATTTTGAATGTATTCTTATTTGGCATTCTAATCAGTATTAAGGAACTGAATTAAACAAAGGAGCAAATTAGTATATTTGATCTATGGAGACAAATGGCTTAATCCAATTGTGTATTAGACCTCAAATGCATATTCATGTAATGATTTAAAAAGGAAGGTGATAGAAGTCAATAAACTTAATGGTAGAAAGAACAAGCAATTACACTGCCATAGGCTTGTCTGACATTTACTTGGAAAAAATTGAGATATAGTTTTGGTTCAGATCAAAAAAATGTTGAAATAAATTACCAATATTTTCTTTACTTTCAGCTAGGAATTGACTTCTGTTAAATAAAATTATTCACCAAAATGATAATGTCACTTAAAAGATCAGTGCTGCAAATTAGTATATTTAACTATTTTAGTAAGTTAACTTGAAATAACTTCAGTATAAAGACAAAAAAGAAGTCTGGTTTGCTTCTTTCATCTCTACATACTTGACAGTTCAAGCACATGTCAAAGTATGCTTCTAAACCCCTAACATAGGAGGATATAAACAAATCATTCTGTGACCTTTCAGAAATTTAAGTTAGAGTGAACGAGGCATATATGACAGAAATTGATGTCTAAAAGCAAAGTGTCCAATCTGAATCAACCATTCAGTTCTTTCCAGAGTAATGCAGAAAGATGGGTAGCCACAGAAACCAACTTATCCCATCTGAGATGCTTACCAGGGATCACATTAATCATTTGCAAGAAACACTTATCTTCAATAACTTCTATACTGTCTGTCTTAAAGTGCTAAAATCAAAGTAGACAGCTGACATGAGAATTTCTGGTTATAACTTAGGAATTTTTTTTTCACAGTAAGTGTGGTCAAGCACCATACTGGTTTTCCTCTGTGGACTCTCCTTCCCAGAAGACACTCAAAACTCCACTGGCCAAAATCTGGTGTGAGGGCCTGGACAATGCTTCTAGTTAGCACTGCTTTGAGAACAAAGGAGGTGGAACAGATGACATCCAGAAATGTTTTCTCAAACTAAATCCTCTTGTGCATTCTAAAGGCCTTACAGCAAAGCAGAGACTAAGACTGTTGTGTTTAGAGGAGATAAGGAACCATGAAAGGGAGGTGACAAACAAAGCCAGAAGGATTTTGTCCAGCCTGAAATGCTGCTGAATCCTGTGGCTCAAGCAATACAAGATTGATAGAGAGAAGTAATATTTTGTGTTAGAACAAACTTCAAGCCCTGCCCCTCCCTTTTTCCCTCCTTCATCTTCTCATTTCTTCCCCCCCTTCCCCCCCTTTCAGCATTCAGCTCTGGCTGGAGCACAGGGTTCAAGCAAAAAGAGTAAAGGCTGAGATTAGAATTAAGGAAGATTTGTGAAAAATATATTGTGATATTCTAAGATGGATCTTTATTTAAGACATGCTTTTCCTAAGCTTGTAATTATTGCATTATTGCTGTTTTACTTCAGAGAGCTAAAATCTGATTTCTAGTGCCCATAGTCTTGGTTCATCTCTGGCTAAAATTTTTTAAAACAAATGTAGGAGGATAGAGATTAGGAGTAAAAAAATATATCAACCATATGGGTTGAACTGCCTCCTGTCCAAAGGATGACTCTCAAGTGAAGTTATGAATCTTGAGACTGAGATCTAGGAACACTGACTAGATTCTGCCTAAACTTGGATGTACGAGTGGTTTAAATGTAAAACCTGTTGGTATCTCTGTATGGTGATAGAGCAGGAGAAGTAATAAAGTAGGGATGAAAACTTGTGGTTTGTGTTTAGCTGTGACATCATTCCCTGCTGGATATTTACAAGTTGTTTTTACAGCAAGAAAAGACTTCTTCTTAGTAATTGAAGTTAAATTTCAGCATTAAATTAAGGAATAGTTATTTCCATGGGTTTGGTGTCTTGAAAACAAAAGAAATTAATATTCCTTATGTACAGTATAAGCAGTATAACTTATAAGTTTTAACATTTATACAGTTGCTTGAACTGAATATATGCTGGTTGAATGCTTCAACTAGACAGTGAGAAGTTCAGTTTAGAAAATTCACACTGTGAAGGAGAAGCTCACAATTAGAGCTTAGAGTTTAGTCTGCATTCTACTTGCCAAAGCATCTGACGTAAAATGTCTTCTTTTGACATTGCGTGAAATTGAAATCCTTTGATTAACCTATTTTCCTGCACTTTAATAACATTACTCTTAAAATTTGGGAGGTTTGTCTTTTAAGTATTGGTGTGGGTTTGCATTCCTGTTATTTTCCTTCATAGTAAAACTGAGTTGTGTTGTCTTAACCACTGATAGAATATACCCTTCTGACACTGTTATTATTCATTGCAAAGGGCTGCTGTGTCTGTAACATGCCAACCCTATCAGACCTCTTAGCACCCAGCAATGGGTTGTTTAAAGACTAATGCACAAGAGTTGGGAGCAGAGGCCACTGCTGTGGGTGATGCAAATACCCTCCTCTTTTAGACATCCATTCACATAGAAAATTTAAATTTATCACAATATGAGTTTGGCATGACCTCATAAATTCAAGCAACGAATTGTGTTCTCTCTTTCTGCAGACTTGCAGTCAAGAAATTTACTTGTCTTTTTATTCCTAAATATAATGGCAAAAATAGCCAAGGACTCCAGGACAATCCAATCTTTTAATATATTTTTCTGCAAAGAGATGGGAATAAACCTCTCCATGCTGGCCTGCAAAACTTGCTAGTTATTCTAGTTTCTGAACTTCTCAGTCTTCAATGATTGTCTACTTCAGCACCCTCTGTACCTCATATTCTCTTTGATGGCTTAATTGAGGTGGAAAGACATTGGCATTTATTTCATGTCCTACAGGAGATAAGTGTTTGAACAGGAGATTGACCTGAATTCCTCTAGACTGTGTGGTATCTGCTTACTGCAGGCACTTTTCTGCAGTGGGGTGAGGTAGCTGCCATTTCCTTTCAAACACAAGACTGTAATGTGAAGTGGACATCCCAAAATGGGTCACTGTCAGTCCCTCAAATGTAGCACCCATTATTTTATGGTTATTTAAATCACTTGTCTCCTCTGCTCAGAGATACCAAATACTCTTACATAGTCTGGAAATGACCTAAAGATTTAGATATACAAACTATGCTTTTCCTAGTACTTTTTAAGTAGTAATATTGGCTGTAACTAATACTATTGTTTCATATATTTTTAGTTTTAAAAGCTTAGCTTGTCTGTTAACAAATAGGATATTTTTGAGTACCAATGAGCAGAGAACAAATGAGGGTATGGTATTATATTCAACTGCGCATATTTTTACTATGTAGTGGTTAAAACGTTACACAGGTTTGTATCTGTGTCCATTCTAACTTCCTAGTATTGTTGCAGCCTCAAATAGAAGTCATACATCTTTTCAGGAAGAGGGATTTGTTAAATGCTGTTAATGGCTGTGCCAAGTAAAGACAGTTAAATGAAAACAATGAATTAGCTAATCAAACCATTTTTTGCTGAATGAATAGTGAATTGACAGCAAATAAATTCTGTAGGAACTAGTTCACACTTCTTAATCCAGAATGTTACTGGAGTTTAAGTTTAGGATATCATAACTTAGCCACATTCTATCTGGGTCCCAAATTAACTACTTTGGTAGAACATCTTACAAGGAAATTCTTTCACTGAGAAGCAATTAGTATAGAAATTATGATATAGGCATTTTAAGTGTATTATTCTGAAGTGAGACCTTCGGCAAAATGTATTTTGCACTTGAGTTATGATAATGCATTTGATTTAGCATGCTAGTCCTTTAAGCAAGTACCATATCATCTGCTTTGTTACAGCAGATGAGTTGTTTGTTATGAGTTGGGACATAAAGCTATGACACCAAAAAAGTTTGATGGCATCTTATTCTTAACTCAAATAGGAGCTCATATGTAATGCATTTGGATCTAATATCAGTGTAGCTTAAATTTATTTTATATCCACTCTGCTTTTCTATTAAAGAAAAGTCCATTGGTTTGTATTGAAATAAATGCAGACATTGCTGGTTGACAGAACAGCATGGAAATTATGTAATCACTGTGTTTCCCCCCCACACACACCTCCCAAATCAAGTCACTTAAGTGAAAAAGGATGGAGTAATGCATATCCCTTAAATTTTTCATTAGGAGTAAACTAGACAAGATGATTGTGATAAAAGCCTGTTTGGAAAAGGAGTGTATTGCAAGAAACTGTATAGAGAATAGTAGACAGAAAAATGAAGGACAGAAAAATTAAGTTCTGACCCTAAGGCAATTTTTCATCTTCCTCTAAGAATATTAAAATAAAATCTTGAGAGTTTTCTGTCAACCTGCATCTTTATTACATTTGTGCATATGAAGTACTGTACCTCTCAGCTACTGATTTCTATGTTTTTATGTGGTAGTTAAGAAGCTCTAGTATTATGCTTTCCTCCTTCTGAATCTCACAGCAGAATGCTCATTTTCCTTCTTACTAACTACATTAATATGTTGTCATATGGCACCCTTCAGTTCCTCATCTTCAAAATTAGTTCCCTGTCTACAAGGTCTTCCTTCAGACTCCATCAGTACCAATAATGTGTCATTGTTCTACCCTCTAAGTAATTAAAACTCTGTGTCTAGTTGGAACAAGCTCAAAATGTGCGAAGCCTCTGAATTCTGGCAGATTTTGGTATCATAGTTGACAAACAGGAGAAAGAGAGATATACTAGATATTTGAATTAATACAGGTGGTGAGTCAGAAGGGATGGGGAGTATTCCACAAATGGAATTGTGTGTTTGTCCTCACACACCCTGGGATCTCTTCAGTGATATATTTCCTGTAAATCTATGAGCTAAAGTGCTACCTGCTGCTGAAGAATAGAAAGTCTTACATCAATGTTTATAGGAACGATTTGTCTCCCACAGTAGCAAAAGTGGACTTCTGTCATTCAACAGTGTAAACACTGGATGGCAAAAAAGAGCAACTGTCAGCAGAAAATGTGACTAAAACAGATTTAAACACAGGATACAGTAGTTGGTGCCACTTCTTTCCAAGTAACCCTTCAGTGATACAGTAGAATTGGAAAATTGTTTGATCTGTTGTCACTTCAATATGGTTATGAACTCTTCTCAGTTTATGAAAAATGCTTAAGGAAAAAAAAAAATATGAAGACAAAAAGGCACAACCAGAAATCAATCACAGATTCTTTGGAAGAGGAAATTTTATAAAAGGCTGTGGAGAAACATTGATATTTTGTATGAATATTATATTTGCTTGGTATTATTCTGGCTGCACCATAATGAAATTAAATGAGGCTTCAAGGGAGGAATAGGTATTGAAGAAAACAATGAAGGATATGCATTTTATCTCTAGAATGTATATTGAGGCCCTTGACAGAAAAAGTGATGAGCTTGTCACCAGAAAATATTGATGTTCCTGCTGCCGTCTCAGTTAACAAGCTTGTCTTGTTACAGGCCGGAGTCTAAGAGCAAAAAAATATTTAAGACTTTAAAAAATCCTGTTCAGAGAGGCAAGGTAAGGGAACAGAGAACAAATACCTTGACACATTGTTGGGGAAAGTTTAGGAGGAAAAGTGTAGGAGGAAAACTTTCCTCTCCTGGCTCAGGGACTTGGTTTCAGCTGTGATACATCTAATTTTCTTCCTCATAGTACAGTGCTGTATTTTGGATTTAGAATGAGAAAAACATTGATGCTTTGGTTGTTGCAGAGCAGTGCTGACACCAAATCAGAGATTTTTCAGTTTCTCACATCATTGTGTCAACAAGGAGGCTGGGAGTGCATGAGAAGTTAGTAAAGGGGCACAGCTGGGACAGCTGACCTCGCTGGCCAAAAGGATATTCCGTTCCATATGGCATCATGCTGAACAACAAAACTGGGAGAGGCTGTCTGGGGCATAGCAGCTTGCTTCTTGGGGCAGCCTGGGCATCAACTGGTCATGAGCAGATGAACTGTGCATCATTAATTTTGTGTATTCTTTTACCTTTATTATTAATTTGCCTTCTTTTTCTGTCCTATTAAACTATACTTATCTCTACCCCTCTGTTTTACCTTTTTTTTTATTTTTTCCCCCATCTCACTGGGGGAAAGGGAGCAAATAGCTGTGTGGTGTTCAGCTGCCGGCCAGGTTATATCTGGGGTAAGATATTGCTTCCAAACACGTAACTGAATTCTCTAGGAAGCACCAAGGTAAACCTAGAAGTCAAATCTGCAGACCTTGGGTAGGCTGAATGATTCCCTTTTCTTGTGTGAATCTTCTGGCAAAAGATTTTGCTGTTGAGGAGCTGTTTGAGGCTTTTTACCTTCTGTCATGGGTACCTGAAAGGACTTTCTCAAGCTGGTCTGCACCCATAGGTGTAACAGCAATGGCAGCAGTGAGATTCAGTTTGTATGTTTGAGTCATTGACATCCACCCAGAGAAAAGTGAAAATCAAGGTACTTGTCACCTCAGAGGTGCACTTGTGAATAATCACAACTGTCCCCAAAGAACATATATTGTGGAAAATAATTTTTTTAGATGGTTTTTCTAAGAGGCAAACTTAGATGAGAACATGCATAGCATGACAGCTTCCCTGATTTGTTAATGACTAAGGCAGAGCTCAATAAAAGAATAAGAAGTAGATGTATAAGCAGTAGATCTGAGATGAAACCGCTTATACCCAGGGGAATTTTATCCTTTACAGGACCTCTTTTATGGGTTTATTGACCTTAAGGAGTTCTTTCACCCAGGTAGCTTTGCTTCCACTACCTTGAGCTACCATCCTAACGTAGTAAAATTGCTTAATTTAGCAGATTCATTATTGAAGTACAAAATCAGAATTATTTCGCTCCTGCAATTACATCTATGTTTTTGTACCATAATACAATGAACTTTTAGAATTTATTTTGATTATTTTGATAAATGCAGATTAGCTGTAAAATATCAATCCACCACATATGTAATGAAATTTGATAATACCTTAGTTAATTACTTAAGATTATTAAGTTTAAAAATTAGAAGTTCATAACAATATATGTAGGACTGTGAAATGTTTGGAAGTGCAATATTCTGTTTGTCTCACATTGGTTGAAACAATGTGGCAACAAGCACATAATGAAGGTAAGAGTGATGAAGACTTTCTAGCTCATCCACTTGCTAAAAACTTGCTCTTCACACTGAATGTATTGCAGAATGTGCACCACTTTGTCCAGTTCTTGGTAGAGTTCTCTCAAAGACAACATTCAGATAAAGCACCAAAGGATAGGATGTTAAATTACTGAGGATCCAGTATGGACTTTAGGCCTTAAGTCTTCAAAGCATTTAAGCATGAATTTGCACATCAAAGGTATGCACAATGGCCTGCTCCCCAACAGCTTCTGGTGAATTAGCACATTTCATTACAGTTGACTAAAAGACAGAATTCCACTGTCAGAACAGTCAGTCCAGCACTGTTGCTAACACAATATTCACTACTAAAATCCAATAACTAAATAGATTGAACCATATTATCATGTAATTGTCTTACTTATCTATCTTTTACATTGCAAAAATATTTGTCTTTGACATGGTGTTTGAAGATTCTTTTACATGATGTTTCCATTTACTTTGATTTTAGGTCAATAAGTACTCCCCTAGAAAAGAGCTTAATTTCATTTCTATAATGTTCAGAGCAAAATCATATAATTCAATATGTTAATAAATTCCTAAACAAAAAGGTTAGAGTGGGGAAACCTTGCCAAAACCTTCAGTATAGAAGCACCACTACCCCTGCAATAACATGCCTAATGCACTAGCATAGAGAGCACCAGAGAAAAGCTTTAAAGTGTGTAGTGGTGGCTTGTTTTGTGGTTTTGGTTTTTCTTAATCTGAATATGCTTTGTAATCAAAACCATTAAAATAATTTTTTTAAAAGCATTGATTTGAATAGACATTATATGTCATATTTTTAGTTACATTGCAAATGTGCCAGCCTGTATAATGAAAATATTGGACACCTACTTTATCATTTACTGCAATGCAGTCAGATCCATCCTGATGGGATTTATCTATTATCTCGTTCAATTCCCTCAGAA
>VZTB01012129.1:68801-84656 GCA_013397245.1 Thryothorus ludovicianus | reverse complement strand
TCTCTCCTTCCATCCCCGGCGCTCTCTTTCCACCCCCGGCGCTCTCCTTCCACGCCCGGCTCTCTCCTTCCACCCCCGGTGCTCTCTTTCCATCCCCGGCGCTCCCCTTCCACCCCCGGCTCTCTCCTTCCATCCCCGGCTCTCTCTTTCCAGCCCCGGTCCGGCCTTTCCCAAAGCCTCGCATCCGCTGCTCGGGCTCGCTCCGATAAAGGAGGGATTTTTCCCTTGGATTCGGGGAGGTTTTCTGTGAGTTTGGTGAGTGCACGATGCTTTATTTCAGGATTGGCATGTGCTCTGTGTTTACCTGGGTAAGGGTTTTTGTCACCCAAAGTTTGTAAAGGACTTTATTGGCCAAAATTCAGCCAACTTTGGAGTATGAAAGAGCAGCAGAACCTTTAAAGATCCGGCAGAAAATGTAAAAATAAAAAGAACAGCCCATGACAAAAACAGAGCCCAAACCCTTGTACCCATCACTTCAAAATATCTCCCCAACCCTTAGATCACTGATCTAAGATCACCCCTTACAGTCACCACACCCCTTCAGACGCTGCCCCGGCATAAGTTTAACCCAGCTGCCTCAAAATACTCATTATCCAAAATTAGCAAGCAAAATAAATCAAATTTCTGTTTAATGTATTCACCCCCCAGTAACTGGCCATCAGTTTAATTCCACAAAGCCACACCACATTTATTTATCCAACAGAGAGAAATGATGACAAAACACAGTTGCAAGTTTAATCCTTTATTGATAAATGTTTCCCAAACTTTCCAAACTGGATTGTTCAATTAAACACAAACTCACAAAAATACTTCCAGCCTAAAATCCTCAACGTCCTCTTTAGAAGACACAAGGGGCAGCTCTGTTCTGGGAAAGGAAAAGCTTGCAAACCCCCCCAGACTCTGGTTTTGGAAACCTCGAGCTTCAGAGTTCTCTTTTTAAATAAGATCTTTTAAGATTAATTTACAAAATGCAATATAACTATGTGATATGATGCATGGCCTTGAGATCTGCAAGACAGTGAAGGATCTCCAAACATCTTGAGCTGATGTCTAGGAAGGGGCTATTTGGCTTCTTTGTATCCTAGAGGGGAAAAAGGGACAGAAGTTACTCAAAGCATCCCTGCTCCAGGCTAGGGAATGTTCCAGAATTCCAAGGAATAAGGATTCCAATATAATTGGGAAGGTACAGAGAAGCTGCTCATGGTGGTCAGGTGATCAGAAATTATTATCCACAAAAAACTCAAATTTTTTGTTAGACCAGCAAGTGAAAACAAGAATATTCATCCATTATTCATCCAGCTTGAGTTGTGAGATCTGATCACAAACAGCTTCACAGAAAGCACTGGAGATGCAATTCCAGACAAGCCACAGAAAAATGGATCATGAAAAACAGGAAGAGGCATTCCAAGAACCAAAATCCTCATAAATCAAACAAGAGCCAGCTCCAAACACAGGTGACACCACTTGTGTGGACAGACCTATGCAGTGAAACATTTCCAATGTTTATTTTATCCTGATGGTTTCCAGGATAAGGAATGGGCACTGAGAGCCTGTTCAGCCTCAAAACCACCAGAGCTCCTTGTGGCTCTTTTTCACATCAGCTTTCCACCTGACTCCTGCCCAGCATGTCAGCTCCAAGGAACACCTCAGGGACTCCAACAACATCTTTACATCCCTTAAATAAGCATCAGAAGGAATATTTTTAAGTTCTACATAATTATTCTGCTGGGAGAAATTACATTAGGAGCTTTTGCTGTTGAAGAGTGGACTATAAACAGGTAACTGCTGTTTCCAGACCCACATGAATTGTTCACTACCAATAAATCTGTGTTTTATTTACTGACTCTGGAAGCTTTTCACTGAAGCTCAGGACTGAGACACTCACCAGTCATCCTGGTTCAAGAGGTAGCAGCAACCACACCCACTTTTTGGGCAGCTTCTTTCTTGGCTTGGTGAGCCTGCAGCACTGCCACGGCCTCCTCCACCTGGGGACACACAAATCCAGGGAGATTTTTCTCCAGACACAGAGAGATTTGTGTCAAACACACACACACACACAAAAAAAAAAAAAAAAGGAACAGAGCAGCTCACCTTGGACCGGAGGGACTCTGGAGATTCCAGCATGTGCAGCAGCTCTGAGTTGTCGATCTCTAGCAGCATTCCTGTGATTTTCCCTGCCAGGCTGGGGTGCATAGCTTGGATCAGAGGGAACAAACGTTCTCCTGAGGGAGAAAAAAGGATGAGTTCTGATCTTTGAAAGCAGAGGGGGATGAAAAATGATCGGTGGGCAGTGGGGGTTTGCTCACCCAGCATCTGTTTCTGCTCCTGGGGAGGGGCAGCAGCCAGCATGGAGGCTGTCAGGGGCTCCTGGCCCTGCACATGCACTGCAGGCTGGGGTGCCTGAAAAGGGCAGACAAGGGCTCTGAAATAAGTATGAGGCTGATGGCTTCATATTCAGACAATTCTTAGATGTTCCCTCCTAAAACACAATCTCTGTCAAGCCTACAGAACACCTCAGCTTCAGAGAAGGGCAGGTAAGGTGTCCTTGGTTCACAAACACTCCCTGCAAGTCGTGAGCTCAAAACCCCACACAGGAACACCATAAATATCTTACAAAAACTGCATCAAACATCATGAGATGTTGAGAAAGGCAGGTGGGGATGGTGCTCTTTCTTTCAATGAGAACTTGGCAAAGAAGACAGAGACTTAAATGGAAAATGGGAACAAAGAACCAAGAAAAATATCCTTACAGCCAGTCTGGCTGCAAAAGGGCTTGTGAGTACAAGACAGATGAACCAACCAGGCTGCCCCTGGCAACTGCCAGGCTTTTAAATTCCAAATTAGGACTGTCTGGGTCATAAAAGTAGCTTGAAGTTCCTATAAAAAGACTTCAGTTGTGTGTGAAACTGCAGGGATTGCCCAGCCCAGCCCCTGGTGGTACCTGCAGAGGTTGGACACCTGGGTGTGGGCTGCGGACACTTGAGGCATATTTGTAAGGAGGGACAGCCCTGGGAGCAGGGGCAGCTACAGGAGGACGGGGAGCCAAATTCTGTGCTGCTGTGCCAACACCTGCAAAGGAAGGAGAACACTGTGACAAACACCTGCAGCAACATGCAAACAAGTTGGGATGTCTGGCTTTAATTCTGAATTCAGACTGTGCTCTGCATGGTGGTATTTCTTTAGAAACCAAAGTGTAGCTGGCTGCTTCAGGAAGGGGTTGCTCTCCCTAGAATCAATCCATAGATTCCACACCTTTTTACAGCTGATCACTGGGGAAAAAAAATGAATTTGGAGACTCTCCTCTGAAAGCAAAACCCATAAGCTACAGAGATTTTTGAGTGGTGTTGCAGAGGTGTAGAGATGAGTCTCCCAGTGCAGAAGAACCCATCTGGATTTCCACTGCTGTGCTGTAGCACCCAATTCCCCCCTGACCCGCACTGCACGGCGAGGAACGGGCAAGAGAGGCTTGGTGCTGCCTCTGCTCCTTGCAGTCCATCTTTGGGAGCAGAAGCCAAGTCTCCACAGCACCCTCCTCCCTCCCAGAGAAGGGGAAAAGGCCAGGAAGTGGCCCCTCCTTACCGACTCTCTGGGCAGCAGCGGGGAGGCCGCGGGAGGCCGGGGCGTTGGCAGGGGCCAGGTGGCGCAGGGCGGGCCGGGGCCCCGACTGGCGCATGGCATTGGGCATTCCCTGGAAGCCTGGAGGGTGGAAAGAGGGCAAAATGCTCAAAAGGGAGGCAGCTGGCAAGGCAGCACAGTCAGCTACAGGGGTGGTGCACGGGAAGAATCAGGGATTTGTAGAAAATGCTGAGTTGGAAGGTGTGGAGGACCCCTCGCCCTGCCAGGCTAGCAGCCTGAGCCATCCCTAAGATAAAAACTCACCCCAAGCTCAGGTGAGCTGGGTAAACAACACCCAGCACACCTTGTTTCTTTTATGGAAATAGTTTATATCCACCCCCTGTGTGTCCCCATAAACCCCAGGAGCTTTCTGTCCCTGGCTCCCTTCACAGAGGCACTGACAATAAAGCCAGCTCTGGAACTGCCACACAGACTCCTGCTTCCTGCCTTGGCCTGGGGACTCCAGCACAGAGCTGAAATCACACAGCTGAAATCACAGGAGCTGAAATCCCTGCCCTGAGCTGGAATCCCTGCCCTGAGCTGGAATCCCTGCCCTGAGCTGGAATCCCTGCCCTGAGCTGGAATCCCTGCCCTGAGCTGGAATCCCTGCCCTGAGCTGGAATCCCTGCCCTGAGCTGGAATCCCTTGCTGGAATCCCCCACAGCCAAGGCAGCAGGGCTCTGCTCCCAGAAGCTGTTCTTCTCTCTGGGAAGGATCCCTTGGGTGAAACTCTCACCCAGCTTTCCTGCTGGATCAGGAAGGGATGCACAAGGACCAGAGCCCAGCTCCTGGACCATTCCCACAAAGGAAAGCATTAATTGTTCCTGCTGGGAAGTGCAGCCCAAAGAAGTCTAGAACCAGAACAGCCCCTGGCACTCTCACCTTGAGGTCTCCCTCCTTGCTGCCATCGTGGGTTGGGTCTCATCTGTGTCATTTGGTTGGGTGCATAGTAAGTGGGTCTGCTCTGAGCCTGGAGGAAAGATCACATAAGCTCAGAGCCAACATCCAAGTGCACCACAAACATTGTTTACAACATGTTTGCAACATCACCAGGACTCAACACTCAGGCTGGATTAAGAGAACAGGCAGCTGGCAAGTCACACAATTAACTCCACTGCTGCACCCCTCATTAGGAGCAGTTGCTTACAGGCATAAAAAAGGCTCAGTGAGATTAAAGCAGGATTAAAAACCCCACGGGGGCAGCTCACCTGGGGCACAGCAGGCATGAAATACCCGCCAGCAGCAGGCTGGAACTGGTTGATGATGGTGTTGGCAGGCAAGGCCCTCATGCCAGCGATGCGCTGCATGTACTGGTTGGTGAGATGGGCCTTCCTCTCCTCCTTCCTCTGGGCCAGTGCCACATAGAGGGGCTTGGAGCCCACGATGCGCCCGTTCATCTCTGTCACAGCTTTGGTGGCCTCCTCTGGAGAGGAAAAGCAGACAAAGCCAAACCCTTTGCTCCGTCCATCTTCCAGCATCACCTGCAGTAAAGATCAATTGCTGATGGAGGATCGGTACAACTGAGCTGAAGAAGCTGTGGGTTTTTTTTAGATTTTAGGTAGGATATGGCTTGTTGCAGAGGTGTAGAGACAGGTTCTCATCAAGAGTCACCTGTCTGGATTTGCTCTGCGTTGCTGTCAGCACCATGTGTCCCCAGGCCCACACTGCACAGTAAGGAATGGGAAAGATTTGGTGCAGTTGTAAATGCACAAAAGTGCCATTTCACACTCAGCATGTTTGCCACTTCCTGCCTCTCCTTTTGCTAAGGGAAGGAAGCTTTCAGTAAAGTCACACTATTTACTAGCCAAGGTGTTTTCTGAATCACAACAACCACAGGTTAAGAACAGCCCTTTAATCCCATCTCAGACAACAATTCCTTCTTCAGGCTTTAAAATCCAAGTAACCCCCAAATCCCACAATACCTTGGCACTTGTTATTGACCCAAAAGGTGAGAACTCCTTCCTCAGTTTTTCATCATCTATAGTGTCATCTAGGTTTTTAATGTACAGGTTAACACCCTGGAAGGGAGAGAACAGCATGACATTCATAACATTAAAAAAAAAAAAAATCCTTAAGCACATCAACTGTTACCCATCTGCCAGAGCTGTAATTTATCTGAAAACTCTTAATTTAGCATCATGTTCCTTCCACACCACCCAAAGCTGAAGGTGATAAATGTTGCAAAGGCGTAGAGACAAGTCCCACTGTGGGGAAAGGGAGCTTGTCTGGATTTCCTCTGCCTTCCTGTGGCATCATCACATGTCCCCAGTCCAGCACTGCACCTCAGGGAGTGGGGGAGTTTCAGATGCCACCTCTGACACGACCCAGTTCTGCCACAAATTACAGAGCAGAGCAGAGTTGTGCTGTCTCTTCCCATCCCTCCAGGGATCCTCATTTGAAAGTCAAGGAGACTCCATGCCTGTTGTCTCACACCCTCCTAAACACTCCCAGTACCAAGACTAAGCCCTGATACCCCCTTTGCCACCCAGTACCACAGAGCATTGTGCTTTAACCCAGAAACAGTGCTTAAATTGAGAAAAGAAACAGATTCTTCACCTGGTACCGGCTGAGTCTCTCCTGTTTTAGCTGTTCAAATCTTCTTTTCAGCTCTGCCTGACGTTCAGCCTTCTTCTGTGCCCTGCCCACAAACAGCATTTTGCCATTGATGTCCTTCCCGTTCATTTCTTCCACTGCCTGCACAGAGGGTTCAAGAGGAAACTCAGGACTGCCCCTGATCCTGTCAGAACAGAGCTGATGCTCTGTCCCTGCCTGTCAGTCAGTACAGCAGAGTTTGCACCTTACCTTTGCACTGTTAATAACAGGCTCATTAAACACAAGCTGAAGTTATCACACAGGTCAAGCTGACACACCACCGAGTGCTGAACCAACTTGGAAATTCATCCCCACCCCTACTTGTAATTAAAACTCCATTTTTAACAAGCATTCTGCTTAGAAAACACCATTTTTGAGCAATGTTCTCACTCTAGGTGCCCTCCTCCTCCTTCAGCCCTGCACTGGAGTATTTCTTCAGCAATTAACATTCTTGATTATACCACTGCACTCTGTGTGGATCTAGGGAACTGGAGGAATGCCAAGTTACCCTTGAGTGTCAAGCTATTAAGGTGCAAAAGGTTTCCAAGTTCCCACATCTAGAAGAGGTCATGCCTGAGGCAGAATTCTCTTTCATTCCAGAAACAGGCACCCAAGATAAACAGAGTTTTTCTTCTCTGAACTTATCCAAGCAACATAAAAAGTTGCTCCTACCTTGTTGGCCTCTTCATGCTTTTCAAAGCTCACAAAGCCAAAGCCTTTGGATTTTCCAGTGGGGTCTGTCATCACTTTAACACTCAGAGTTTTACCTGTTACCAAAGGACAGGGTTAGTAAAATATCAAAAGCATTTCAAGATTATTAAATTCAATATAACAGCTCCAGTCCTTAGCTTTGAAGTGACCCAGGTAGGAACTACAGAGTAGCACTCAAACTACCACATTTCATGAAATTCACAGCCTCAATAAAAGTATTTCTGTATTTACCATATTTGCCAAAGAGCTCCTTTAGTCTTTCATCATCCATGTCATCCCCAAAGTTTTTAATATAGACATTGGTGAATTCCTTCGCCTTGGCTCCCAGCTCAGCCTCCCTCTCTTTACGAGACTTGAACCTCCCAACAAATCTGTAAGATAAAAAAAAAAGAAAAAAGAAACTCCAATAAAGAGACCAGTTTCAGGAGCAAAAAAAATAATGTGTGACTTGCGGCGAGGCAAAAAAAATGAGTGTGCAGTAGGAGCTGGGAATGGGGACAAGAAAGGGTGACAGCAGAGGACAACAAACAGACCACAGACCAACCAGAAAAAAAATCACCTGTGCTGTGACTGGCCAAGGACTCCCAGTGGCCCTAGAGACAGAACCCACCCCAGCCCGCTCGCAGAGAAGGTGGCAAATCAAGGCTCGCTCGGGGAAACCCACCAGTCCTGGAATGGAGGGGTAGCAGGCCATGGCTTGGGCAGGGTCACTCACCAGCCCTGGAGTGGAGAGGTAGCAGGCCAAGGCTTGGGCCAGGAAGAACCAGTGCCTTGTGTGTCCCTGTTAATACCGAGATGCATCCCGGAGCATGTGAGCGCTGCTGCTGCCGCCTGTGACACTCACACTTTGCGGTCGTTGAGCAGCATGCCGTTCATCTTCTCGATGGCCCTATCTGCAGCATCCTGGGTCTCAAAGTGCACAAAGGCGTAGCCCTTAGAGCCATTCTCATCACACACCACCTGCAGGAGGGAGCAAAGGCAGGGGTCACACAGAGAAAATGTGCTGCTGCTGAGGGGCAGCCCCTGACAGGGTCAGCACCACCGGTGTGGCAGATTCCTGCACTTCACAGCCAAATCTGGTGTGGTCAGAGAGTGAAAAATGTGTTATTGCCAAGGGGCAGCCCCTGACAGGGTCAGCACCACCGGTGTGGCAGATTCCTGCACTTCACAGCCAAATCTGGTGTGGTCAGAGAGTGAAAAATGTGTTATTGCCAAGGGGCAGCCCCTGACAGGGTCAGCACCACCGGTGTGGCAGATTCCTGCACTTCACAGCCAAATCTGGCATGGTCACAGAGTGAAAATGTGTTGTTGTTGAAGGTCAGCACCACCTGTGTGGCAGAGTCCTGCACTTCACAGCCAAGTCTGGCATGGTCACAGAGTGAAAATGTGTTGTTGTTGAGGGTCAGCACCACCTGTGTGGCAGAGTCCTGCACTTCACAGCCAAGTCTGGTGTGGTCAGAAAGTGAAAATGTGTTGTTGTTGAGGGTCAGCACCACCTGTGTGGCANATCTCTTGTGTGGCAGATTCCTGCACTTCACGACCAAATCTGGTGTGATCAGAAAGTGAAAATGTGTTATTACCAAGGGGCAGCCCCTAACAGGGGTCAGCACCACCTGTGGGGCAGATTCCTGCACTTCACGACCAAATCTGGTGTGATCAGAAAGTGAAAATGTGTTGCTGTTGAGGGGCAGCCCCTAACAGGGGTCAGCACCACCTGTGGGGCAGATTCCTGCACTTCACGACCAAATCTGGTGTGATCAGAAAGTGAAAATGTGTTGCTGTTGAGGGGCAGCCCCTAACAGGGGTCAGCACCACCTGTGGGGCAGATTCCTGCACTTCACGGCCAAATTTGATGTGATTTCAGCAATCCCTGAGCTTTTGGTCAACTCTGCCTTTCAGAGATTCTGTTTTAACACCAAGGTTCAATCTCTGGAGGCACCACTTATTTAAAGAGTTGGACTTGATGAGCCTTGTGTGTCCCAGCCCAGGATATTCTGTGATTCTGCTCCTCACAAGAATATAGAATGGGAATAGGGATGAAGATGATGGGGATGAAGAGGATGGGCATGGGAAAAGGTAAGGGAATGAAGATATGAATGGATAAGGGAATGAAGAAGATGGGAATGGAAACAGGGTTGATGGGGATAGGGACTGACTTTACAAGAAGTGTCCCTTTCACTACCCACACTCAAATCTCTGATCATGTCCCCACCCTAAAGGAACTGCACAAAGTAACCACATCTCACCTTGCAGGACAAAATGTTTCCAAACGCCGAGAAGGTGTCGTAAAGTGCCTTGTTATCAATGGATTTATCCAGGTTCTTGATGAAGACATTCCCCACCCCTGACTTCCTCAGGGAAGGGTCCCTCTGGGACCACATGATGCGAATGGGTTTCCCTTTGATCACATCAAAATTCATGGTGTCGAGAGCTCGCTCAGCTGCAAGAGAAGCCAAGAGCACATTTCTGCAGTTGGTTAAAAAATTAAAGTTTCCAGTGGGTGGCTGATCTTTTTATCTGAGTTTTACTGAGCTCATGGAGGGTATGATCAGAGGTGATCAATGATTTTTAACTCAGTGTTTCAAGGGAGGTCTTTGCAGCACAGTCACTAAGTAGATAAAAGGTTTCACAGACTTTAAATTTACATTATAGCAACACAGTCACCACAACAAAATGGATATCAAAATGCTTGGTTTATGAGCTATATTCTGAATTATTATAAAGGTAAACTACTCCACCCAAAGAAGGAAAGGAAAACCAGGAAACTCTGGTTAAAAAAAGTGAAGTGAAAGAAGCGACTGTGTGGCTGTTTTGCTTTTCATGAAGCTCTCATCTCCCCATCCTCATTTCTATTCAGAGAGAAGGATCATCTCCCTGTCAGGTCAGGGAAAATGTGCATGAACACATGGCTGGCTGTGAGGACATGAGTCAGCCTCTACATAACTTATGGAGCCAAAAAATGATTCCTAAGTTGCTCAAGCTAAAGATGACAAGAGAGTTGAGAAAATTCAGGGGGAGGGAAAAAAAAAAAAAATCTGTACAGCCCATCTGATTAACAGGGAAGTGTTTATCTAAACTCTCAAAGGCAGCACTGTCATTGTAACCTGCACTGAAACCCCCCTCCACGAGGCTATTTCTGCTGCCTGCTGGTGTATAAAAAGGATCATTACGTACACACATCAGGATCCTGTTCATAAAATTGAGATGCTTGCACTGCTCTGTGCCAGAAAACACTCCCAGCATGGAGCGAGCAGAGGAGAAAGAAAGACTCTTAATTCCCAGCATGGAGCAGGCAAAGAGATGGAAAGACGTGCATTAAAATCAAGGAAAATTAACAGGGTAGAACCCAAGTTTTCCCAAATTTGTTCGGCTCAGTTCTCCCAGGCCACCTCCATCCTGTGGTATTTGCTGATAAGATTTCAGGAGCAGAAAATTCAAGAAAAAGAACAATCTGAGCAACTTGCACGTGACAGCCTGAGTCACGACTCAGCCTGTCCCAAAACTACTTCCAGGAATTCCCATGGAATTCTGCCTACCAAAGCCTGCACTCCCTACCTTCCACTACTGCATGGAAGTTTCTCAGAGTTTTTCACGTGCTTTGAAATGTGTTTTTCAGTTCTTGCTGCTTTTTAAATTGAACTGGGACCATCACTGTTCCCCCCACACAAAAACCCAGCCAGAAACAACCTCTGCTTGAAAAAAAAAAAAATACATAATTTAAAGTACTCCCAACAGCTCTGTTTAGACCAAGGTGTTAAATGCAATTAACAGCCAGGCTATCTTGAAACCTCACTCCAAATCCATGCAAGCCAGGCTCTTCCTGCAGTCCTTTCCTGGTGTAGGCAGCTCAGCAGGCGACCTGGTGCAGCTTGTCAAATTTGGCAGTGTTTATTTATAGCAGGCAGAGGTCCTGCAGAAGCATGTGCTGGCAAGGGCACAAACTGGGTGGATAACACCATGTGCAGCAGGGACAGGCTCCTGCTGGAAGGTGACAGCAGATCAAGCAGTGGCTGCAACCAGAGGGGAGCTGTGAAAGCTCCAGAGCAGTCAGGAAGTTCCTCCCAGTCCTTCCAAGCAGATAATATTGCACTGCTCTGTTATAATGAACATTACAAAGTTGGTTTTTCACAAATTTTGAAGGGAGTGCTGTGTGTGTAGCATGGAGAAATTTCATTGTTTTAGTGTGGGTTATTTTGTTTCTGCCATTGGCAAAACTTGGAAATGGTGGGATGTGAGGAGCTTTTGTGGCAAAGGGAAGGTCAGGAAATTCTTTGCATTCTTGAATTATCCTGTTTGGGTGAAGAAGACACCAGACCCCCAAGGAAGGAATTTATTGATCATCTGTTATCAGAAGATCTGCAACAGATTAAAACTAAGAGAAATGAGGAGAGACAGGTTGGGGAACTCAAAATGTTTTTAAATAACACATGAGGGTCTGTGAATATGCAACATGTGGGTGTATTTTAAAAAGTGTGTTCCAAGTGTGTGCTCTTGGCTCACTGCCATAACTTTTGCTTTATTGCCTTGTCCTTACTGTCTTTTATTAAACCTTTTAAATTCTCCCAAGAGAGTGAACCTCATTTTTCACACTACTATTATTACATCTATTATATACACACACTGAAATTCACCCAGACACTTCTGGGGAGCAGTGAGAGCCCTTCACGGATTCCCCGAGGGATGTGTGCCACACCCACAGGTGGAAAAACAATCCCACCACACCAGCACCTCAGAAAACCTGAGAGGGATCTGCAAGAGCTCTGCGAGTGACTCACACCAAGCACATCTGATTCACTTCCTTCATCCCAGCAAACACCTTCTCATTTTCTTCTATTTAAGCCACAAAGCCTCAGCCATTTCAGTTCCTGTAGCTGTTTCTCTCCCACTGGTTCCTGTCATCCTTCCAGCAGACCCAACTGCAGCTCGTACAGAGCATTAAACACACTCACAGCCCCTTCCAGGCTGAATTTTCCTTCCCTTTCTGGATAGGGAGAGCACCTGAACACTGCCTCAGGCCTCGATTAACCTCCCTTGCAGATGCAGAGTTAACACAATGCTGGAATTAGTGGCTGTGGTTTTGATAACACCCCAAGATTCTCCCAGGAGAAACTCCCCATGAGGAGTTTTATTCTCCCCAAACCTCCAGGCTCTCACTTCAACCACTGAGCAAAAAAAGTCCTGACAAGAAAAGGACACAGTGCAATTTTTTTTTTTTTAAAAAGAGATGGTGCATATTCAAAAGAATTAAATTCCTCAATCACTGAGATTACAACAAAACGCTGCTGCAATGAAGTTTGGGTCAGTACCAACTCTTCCCTTTTAACTTCACAATTTGCCTTACACAGCTCCTCCTTTACACTGCCTTCAAGGAGGAGAACAAACAAGTTTATCTATGCTTTTTTACAGAAACACATATCTATTCCCAGCCCTGGGATCCTCCTTAGCTTGGGAAACATTCTGGTTTTCCTACACTTTCAGAACACCTTATCTCTGCAGCCAAACTGAAGTTTCTCTGCTTCATTACCCTGAACTGTCAATGTTTGGAATTCAACTGCATGGAACACATGAAAAGAGAAATTCAGCTTGTTTGCTTTGTTTTCTTTCCCTTCTTTACAGACAAAAAGAATAAATATTAACAACCAGTGCTGAGCCTGAACTAGCCAGAACTTTTTAGTGTTTCCTTACCCTGAGGAGAGGCTCGGAATTCAGCATTCCCTGGTTACTACAGCAAGGAGCTGCAATCAAAACCAGCAGAGCTCATTTTCCCTAAAAATAACCTCTCTGCAGCAGACTACTGCCAGTTAGACAATGCCTGCCCAGCATCACTCCAGCAGCTAAAAAAATTGTGAAGAAAAACACGAGTTTTGGCCCAGTTTGGACACAGGAACCTGGAAGTGCAGATCATGCTCGAGGTGTGACAGTGTGAGCTCCTCGTGACCCTAAAATGGGGAAGAGTTCTGGTTGTTTGATTTGTCTGTGGACGCAAGGGCAGGGTCCTGCTTTAGAACACACCAAATAAAGTTCAAAACATTCCTTTCTTCAGATTTACAAAGCCCCCACCCTTCCACAAAAGGTGCCAGGGAAATGCAAAGCGTTTTTATCAACCTTTTTAGCACCTACTACCAGTTCAAACGCACAATGTGTCCACAAAAAGTCTGCAGAGCACAAAACCTCCTGATTACTGTAAGCACCTTCTCTCAACCATAAATCCAACCAGGTTCCTACACTGCTCCCCCCTCAGCTTCCCTCAGATTCAGTGGGATGAAGCCCAAGTGCATTCCTGATTATGCATTCCTGGAAGAAAACACAGAATCCCTCCTCCTCTCAGGAAGCCTCATGCAGGCAAGTGCCACCTTGAAAACAGTCCAGATTTCTGCATTTCACAATAAAAATTATATTCTTCATAGTCAAGCTCGTTTAGGAAAGACCACAACTCTCTTCCAAACTATCTGTCCATGTCCAGCTGCACTTCATGGAGTGCAGCAGCTGGGTTTTTTATTTATGCAGGGTAACACAAGCTGCAGCTTGAGAGGAGAAATTCAGAAATTCACATCTCCTGATGAGGGGCAGGAGGAGTTTGACTATTCCCTTGTCCCAACATCCACTCAATGATTAGGTTTAAACCACTTGACCTTCTAAGACCTACCAGTAACAAGACACCACCTACTTGCTCCAAGTATTGCTTCAAGTCCAGGAGCTTCCTAAAATGTCTGCCCAGAATGGTGCAACCTCCCCCTAAATTCCTGCCTATTTATTACCATAAAAGATTACCTTGGAATATATTGGGAAAGCCCCCATTTGTAGGAGGTGCAGAATGTTTCTGCTGAAGCACTGATCCCTTCTGAGATCACTCTTCTCTGCTTTGAGAGAATTTTACCAACATTTCTGCACCCCATAGCTCCCCAAAATTTATCTAATCCAAGCTGGAGTTCCTTCCTGCTGCTTGTTTTTGTTTCTCTGCTCCTGCAAAATGAGATCAGAGCCTAAGGAAGGCAGGTGAGCTGGGATAACTTTGTTCAGCACATAAATGGACCAAGGTGGTTTTGTAAGAGGCACTCAGGGCAGGATAGAACCACAAATAAAGGCTCTCAGGTTCCTTCCTTCTCACTGAGAATCTTTAAAACACAAATCCACTGCCAAAAAAAAAAAAAAAGCTTTTTTTAATAGTGCCATGAATGTAGTGGGGTGCGAGTCAGCTTTTAATCAGCACGAGAAGGGAAAGGATTAAAAGTGATCCATCAGATCAGCCCCAGGAAATGGCATCAGAAGGAACTGCCCTGGGAGAGGATGGAAGCTCTGCAAAAAAAACCAAAAAAAACCTACTACAGGAAAGTTTACTTGTTGCTGAAGTCTGTGCTGCTGTAAACTGATTGTGAATTCAAGGGAAAAGCTCCCTCTCCTCTCTACTTGGCTGCCTCTATCACGTAGGGATGCTGGTAAACCCCAGCAGGGAGCAATGAACTTGCAGCAGTCAGCAGGCAGAGCTCTGAAAACTGGGGCAGAAAACGCTGACCCATTTTCCTTCCAGAAAAGACGTGCTCCAAAATGACCTCTCCTGTCCCATCTTTCACGTGCTGCCTCAGCTCTGCAACACCTGGCTTTGAGCAGGAAACAAAGTGTGGGGAGAAAAAAAAAAAAAAGTCTGGCAAGAGCAAAGCAAACGTGGCCTGTGCACATGAGACAATCTGGTTTTCCACACATTGAACAAAGCGTTTTATTTCAGTTTAATGCCAAAACAGCACTTCCCAAACTGGGAGGCACGTCCAGCTGCTTGAGCACAGCAAATATTAAATTTATTAAACTGGGAATGTGTGGAGAAGCCACAGGATCAGTCACCCAACTGAGCACTCAACCAGGGCTGAGCACTCTGAACTTTCTCTGCTAGGACTGGCGGTACAAACCCCACAGAAACAGCCCCAAAGTACCCCAGAATGAAGGGAAAAACAGCGGGGATTATTTTCTTATGGGAGGAACGAACACTAATCTGCAAAATTTAGTATCAGTGCAAGAAACACACCTGTCTAAAAGATAAGTATATTTGCAGAGCGTTTTATAGACACCCAGCAGTAAAAAACACTGTTGCAATCACCAGAAAGAGACGACTCACCCTGCAACGTGGTGGTGGGGCAGCCACATGGCAACACGTGAATTAGAGGGGAAAAATGAGGGAAAATGAGGGGAAAATAAGACAGAAAAAAGCCATGGACGTGGCTGCGATTGTCACTTACCATCTGCGGGCTGCTGGAAGTTAACGTAGGCGTAGCCCAGGGAGCGGCGGGTGATCATATCCCTGCAGACCCGAATGGACAGCACGGGGCCAGCCGGGCTGAACTTCTCGTAGAGCATGGCCTCGGTGATATCGGGGTGCAGGTCCCCCACGTACAGCGAGGCCATGGGGTAACTGCTGGCGGCCGTGTTCATCTTCCCCTCGGCGCTCTCAACCGCTGGGGTTTTTTTCCCTTGAGGTCTCGAGTCAAGCTTCTTATAAATATTAATTCTCGGGGAACACTCAAAGTCTTTATTCGGAGCCGCGGCCGGCAGAAGTTCGGGACAAGGGGGCTGGCGGCAGGGCGGGCACCAGGACACACAGCAGCTCGGAGGGTTGTGCAAGCTTCAAAATCGGCAAAAAAACACCACAAAGTTAAGCCTCCTGGAGAGCAGGGGTCGGATAAGACGCCAAAATTCACACGCCGGCTCCGGAGCGCTTAGAGCCGAAAACCTCCCGAACCTCAACCCCTCTTATTTTTCGCTTCGATTTATCCCAGAGTCTGCAGAGCGGCGGCCCGCTGATTTTTCTGCGGAAACAACAACAGTAATAAAAATTTTAAAAATATATATAAATAAAGCTCTAACGCGCATAAATACAGCTATTCCTTTTAAAATCGGCCCGGCTAGATAACGGTATTATAAATAAACCACAGCGGCCGCGGCGGCGCG
>VZTB01012129.1:40179-68586 GCA_013397245.1 Thryothorus ludovicianus | reverse complement strand
TTTCGGGGGCCGTGTGGGGAAAAGGTTCGGGGCTCATGGATGTTGGAAATCGTGTGGGATCCCCCCCGGTTGGTTTTAGGGCGGTAAAGGGAAGGGGTTGCTGGAAGGGGTCTGGTAGAGGTCGCAGAGGTGGTTTGGGGTCTGGGGATTGCCCTCATGAGGGGAGACTGAGGGAGCTGGGCCTGGTAATTCTGGAGAAGGGAATCCTGAGAGAGGTTCCCATAAATTCATAAAATATCCACAAGGGATGTCAAAGAACGGTGCCAGACTGTTCAGTGTTTCCCGGCGAGGAGCAACAGCCATAAACCAAAACACAAATTTCACCTCAACACTTATACAGATTTAGGGACGAACAATCCCCTGAGGGGAGCTGGCAGGGAGATGGACCCGCAGCAACAAAACCCCAGAAGAATTTTTGGGGCTACTTTCCCTCCCACCCCATCCTACATGTGCAGATGTCGCACAGGGCACCTCAGTCCCACAAGAAAACACAAAAAATCCAGGGAAGCCTCCTGAGGAGAGCTGAGCAGAGGAACGCTCCGAACAATTCCTTTGGGATCATTCTCCCTGCCCCAAGCTCTGGTTTCGGAGGTGTCGCTGGCAGCCGGGTGAGGAGCGGTCAGAGCTGGAGCTGTTCCCACAGCCTCCTCCTCTTCAAGCATCATTTTTTCCCTCAAATAAACACAAGTTCCTGCGGCAGCCCCGGCGCTGGGCCAGCTCCCATCGTGGGCTGCCCTGGAGCGGGACCAAGGCTCCCGATGTGTCCCCATGGAAGCGAGCTGTGGGTCCCTCTTCCCAGGGCGAGGCTGAAACAGCGGCCAGCAGAAAGCTGCTGGAATGGGAGAGGGATTCAGCCCCTCTTTCTGTGCTTCACGCTCACGAGATCAGCTCCAGGGGGACCCGTAATTATCTATTTGCAGCATCTTCAGCAGAGCGTGAGGACACGGCAGCGCAGGATTCAGTGATTCATCAGTGACCTTCAGGCTCCATGGCTGTCTTGTTAAGGGGGACTAATGTGGACACTGGTTATCTGGGCATTGTGGCTTTTCCGTTGTTAAATTGCCTTTAATTTCCTTTAAAAGCAGGATACAAAGTTACCATGAAAATGGGATTTGTTATCTTCCCCTTCACTACAGCGGAATAATCAAGAGTAGCAGAATAAAGGCAAAAATAGCAAAGCAAATTGTAGTGATTTACAATATTTTCTGTCCTGAAAAACACGAGTGGCACGAATCCTCCTCCTGGTCTCACGCTGGTGGGATCACACCTGGCACTGTTTTGTGCTTGGTCCTTCACAGCTGGCGCCTCCTCCGCCGGGAAAACAGGGGCTGACACAGGCACGGAGCTGTGGAAGCGTTCAGCTCCTGCTTTGACAGCTAAAGTCAAAACACAGCCCAGCTCCAAGAGCGTGTTTCCACATAAAACGCCCTTTGGCTGCAGCAGCTACGCTGCTCTGATTTGAAACACATTCAGTGACATTTGTGTCCCCTGCCTGGGGGGCACACTGCAGGCAGCCACAGCCCTGTGTCCTACACCCATCCCATCATGGGCTGGGTAAAAATCCACCCCAGGGACCCCACTGCTCCCGGTTCCCCCAAACACACGAGTGCAGGTGCTCCTGGTGACCAGCCACACCTGAGATGCTCCCAGCTGGCCCTCTCAGGAGCACCTGGAGCCCAGGGGACATCTGCTAATGGCTTTATCTCGCCGATCCATCCCTACCCATGGATGGTCGGGGGCCATCGGTCATCCAGAGGCCGCTCAAGCTGCCGTGTGTCCGAGCTGTGCCCCAGTCTTGGATGGTCACCCTAAAATATCACCCAGTTCTCAGCACACACGGCAGGTTTCCAGCCAAACGCTGCCCTGGTTTAGGATTTCTCCTGCCCTGGTTTAGGATTTCTCCTGCCCTGGCTTTAGGATTTCGCCAGCAGATGGCAGGGCGGGATTGCTCCACCGGCAGAAAGGAGGGAGAGCATTTCACCCAGCAGCAGAACCGAGATAAGGAACATTTTTTCATGCAGGGGAATTTGGGAGAGCAGGGCTCGCTGCTGGAGCACCTGCTGCACAGCACATCTCCCACAGCCTGCGAGTGTCCCCGTCCCCTCCAGTTTTGTCCCTGTGCCACCGAGCAGCCCCAGCCCACGCCTTCCCACATCCCTCTCCATCAGGATTAATTATAATTTATTTTTTGCCTGAAGAACAAGGATGAAGGGAGTGCACGGAGAGTTCGGGGATTTCCCCTGCAGGGTAGATCAAAAGTTGCCAGGATGCATTAGAGTTTAGGCCAACGAAAACCCTGGGAAAATAAAAATAATAAAATGAAGCTGCAGTCCTGAGCTACTGCTCCATAATCACCGTGGTGCTGTGGGGAAAAAACCCCACGGGCCTGAACCGATGCCCTTCCACCCACCCCGGCTCCCGTTTGATCCGCAGAGATCAGGAAGTGTTTTTTGTTGTTTTTGTTTGTCTTTTTTTTTGTTTTTTTTTCTATTCCACTGTCTCTGTTTTGTTTTAGCCCTGTAGCCCGCGGGGCCGGTTTGTGTGCCTGCCTCCCATGGAGGGGAATTTGGGAATTTGGTTCCTCTCTCTGGCCGAGGCCACACCAGAGCTCTGAGCTCCCACCAGCCGGGTCAGGGCAGCCCAGGCGACCCATCATCAATGGCCCTATTATTGCTCCTGAAGTTTCTCCCCCGCTTCCAGACGGATGCTGCATGACTCCACCACAGCTGCAGTTGCTCCCTTCCAGCAATTCCCCACCCAGCACTTAAGGAAGGGATTTATGGGCGGTTTTTGAAAGGCATTTTGCAGCCAGAAGGAGTTATGGGAAAGGAAGTTGAATTCCCACCATTCCCCAGTAAAATTCTCCCAAGCATCTTTCACGAAGAGGGATCATTTACTGGTCCTTTCCTCAAAACAGAGACAGGCTCTCAGCTGTGGCTCTTTGTTTAGTCCAAAGAATTTCCTGACAGCGAGATGCCACAGGGGTTATTCTGGTCCTGGCTGGAAAGGGTCAGGAGACCAGGGCGAGCCCTCAGTCTGGCTCTGCTGGACCCCATCTGTTCCCTGACACTTTTGTAGACCTAAAATGAAATTATTTCTTCTCAAGTGATGGATTATTGCCAATCTCAGGGCAAGCCTTGGTTGATTTTGACTCATTTTCCAAAGTCTTGGGGCCAGAACGATCGAGAACTATAAAACAAGCAGAGGAGATGCCACCTTAGAAGCAGCATCTTACCTTTTTTTTGAAAAAGCTTTTCAGGAATCAAACCCTGCCACGAAATCACCCATCACTGTGACCTTCACAGCGATGCAGGCAGGCAGGATGAGCAGATCTGATTCACTCCAACACTACATTTCACAAGCAGGACGGGGGTTTGAAAGACTTTATTTGACACCTTTGCTGATGCCACAGCTCGTGAATCTAAGAGCACTGCACAGTGTAAAGTGAGGCCGTGAGCTCTAGTGCACAAACCAGCTGCAGGAACAGCCAGGGTCGGCGAGGACTTCCCTCCTGCGACTTTATTTAAAGGGAATATGTTGTTCCTGGCTGATTCCGGCACTTGAGGACAAGGGTGAGAAGCAGCAGAGGCATTTCTGTGTGTTAAGTGCCGCGACTTCCATCAAAACAGCTGGGAGGGACTGGCCTCCCAAACAATGGCAGATGCACACATTGACATGCACGAGGCAGATAGCATCTGCAGGAAGGAAAACAACAGCTCATCCACACAGCCCGACCGGCTGCACCTCTGACCTGAGGCATGGGAAGAGCTTCTCCCATTCAAAAGAGCTCTTCCCCCTCCTTTTTTACCTTTCTCTGCACTGCCCTTTTCTCTCTTTCCAGGAGTGCTGTAGAGGTGGGCAAGGGTTGGGCATGAAGCTGGGTCCAGAATATTCTGCAGGTTTATCCCAGCAGGTCAAGGCACAAACACAGGGAGCTGTTCAGGTGAGGGGGAGCATGGGACACCCTGCCCTGCCACCACAGGGGCAGGGTGGCTTGAAAGCATCAAGTTTCTGTTCTTTGTGCACAGAGAAGAGAGGAGGGGAGGCCAGCTGCAGGAGCAGAGGTGAGATCTGCTGTGTCAGTCGTCTAGGGGCACACAGGGCAAGGCAGGGAGAGCTCTCAGGACTCAGGACAAGTGCAGTGACACCTCAGTGGGTTTTGGTCCCGGCCCAGGGAGGGGGATGAGAGGTGTGAGACCCAAACCTGGTGCTGGAGAAAGAAAACAGAGACATCGTGGGAGGGGAAGAACGAGGGAGGCACTTCAAATTCAGGCTGCTCCAACCTATTTTCCCCCTTTGCAGTCACGGCTGTTCAGCAGGGGGTGGAGGAGCGACAGCTCCAGCAGCGAGGCTGGCAGAGGGAAAGGCATTTTCTTCTCACTTTTTGACAGGCATCCCTTTGAAACCCTCTGTCCCACCTCTTCACACCTCGATGTGGGACAGGGGCTGCACCCAGGCAGCCTGGCTGGCTGCTCCAGCAGGGTTTGTGCCAGGAACCCAGCACGGGCCCTGCAGCCACGGCGGGATCTCAGCCGGGCTGTGGGAACGAGCCCTGCTAAGCCTCTGCCTCACTCCACCTTAAGGGCACGTAAGTGGGAAAAGCTGGTAATGCAGAGAGGAAAACACAGGGATTAGCAGGCAGCCAGTTCTCTTCGGGAGCTGGGGGGGCTGGAGCCTGCCTTGTGGGTGCCAGCAGTGCTGGGCACGGGGTGTGGGCTGTGTCCGTCCCACCACACCAAAATTAGGTGCTGCAGCTGGGGGACGAGTCACAGGGAATCAGCGCGAGCGAGTCTGGCTGGCAGCTCCGTGTCCCCGGGGAAATAAAGACAGTATTTCAAGGCTGGCTGTTTTCCAAAGGAGAGCAAGGCTGGGATGTGCAGAGGGGGTTTGCTGGAGGAGGAACGGGGTTGGGATCTGCGTGTGCCCCCTCCCTCGTAGCCAGAAGGGTCTGGAGCGTGGCCTCGTGCAGACAGGTGTGTGGAACGGGGCTGTGATTTACGTTTGCAGTCTCACGAGGGAGAGGACGTGCGATGGTGAGGCCAGCAGGGCGGTGCGAGGGAGGGAGGGAAGAGCAGAGAGAATTTTCTCTATGGATCCTTGGCTTCTGCAAAGCAGGAAAGACGCCTTTTCAACCGAGTTTGTTCTCAGCCCTGTGGGCCACGAGCGCTGAAGAACTCCCATCTCTGAAGGGTCAGAAAGCCCCGATTTCCGTCGCCCAGGAGCGGCAGATCCTGGATGTCCCAACCCTGATCCCTGGTCCCTGCGCGGCAGCGCCCAAGACGGGAGGTGCCGCGTACGCTGGCGGCACAGGGATGCCGGCAGAGGCCGGGGAGAAGAGGAACGTGGCGATTTGGCTGCTCTTGGACGAGCCCTCTCTCAGCGCTCCCGCCGGCGACGGCATCCTGGGCACGGCCGGCGCGGCCGAGGCGGCGCCCCGCGCTCTCCGGCTGGAGGAGCCCATCCTGCTGGCCAGGAAGCTCCGGCGGGACGGCAGCATCTCGCCGGGGGCGCGGCGGAGAGGGGCCGGCCTCACTGCAGGGCTGGGGTAAGGCAGGGAAGATGCAGTCAAAACAACCGGGGCGGGGGCAGCCTCCCTCCTGGGGATCTGCACGGGACCGGCGGCGCCGTGCAGGAAGGACCACGGCCAGGTCTGGATGGGCAGCAGGGACGTGGCCACGGGCGAAGGCTCCATTTCGGCCACGTAATTATTCAGGTGGGACAGGAGTCGCAGCCGGATGGGGTCGGCAGCGTTTTGGCCCTCGAGGATGCCCAGGTACCTGACAACTTCGGTGAGACACTCGCGGAAGCCGATGCTTCTGTAATCCACGGCCAGAGCCCGGGCATCCAGGAAGCCTGGAGGGAGAGGAGAGAAACGTGGGTGAGAGTGAGGCCGTGCAGAGCTCGGGAATGCGCTTGGATTTCACTACCCTCTCTGCTGCACTGTGTATTTCACTTGAGGCACTTTGCTGCCGTGTGATATTCCTGAAGCAGGCGGCCAAGTGGTGTCCCAAGGGACTGGAGTGTGCATCTGTGGTTATCTCACTGGGATAAACCTGCCAGGGTCAGGGGCCTCTCACTGGTGTGAGACCAGTGAGATGTTTCATTAGCTGTGCTCAGGAAGGGAGAATTTTTTTCCTTTTGGATTCTGTCAGTTGATAGAATATACTGGATGGGCACTGGGGTTGGGCTCCCTTTGCCAGTGGGATATTCCACTCAGTGTCTCCTCAACCCACAGCTTAGCACCACTTCCCCCTGCCTGGCTCCCAAAATTTACACTCCCTTTCAACCAATGTCACGCAGGGCAGTGGCAGAACCAAAACAGCTGGGCAGAGAAAGCTCAAAGCCACAGAAATCAGCAACCAACCACTGATTTTCAGGCTTCTGCTCCCAACTTGCAGCTTCATGAGACCATAGGCAATAAAGCAGAGAATGTCACAGCACAGTGAAGCGCTGGACCACTGTGCTCGCCGGGGTCTCTCGTGACAATGCAGCCCTTTGTTGCAGTGCAGTCAAACTGAATATCTAAACAAATGTTCCAGACCAAGTTACAGCCCTGAACCAAAGCCTGGATGCCAGCAATGTCCCCAGCAAGCCAAAACTGGGTGGTAAGCAAGCCAGAGGCTTCTTTACTGGAGCTGTGATCTCCATCCTGTTAACTGGAACAGGACAGAGGGTCTGTACTGAGGTCTCAGTACAAATAAAACCTTTGTTGAATTTTGCACAGGGCTCCCTCTCTCTTATAACAACCAAGACACACACACACACAAAAAAAAAAAAAAAAAAAAAAAGGACCGAAAGGGAAAAAAAAGCCTTGTTTATTTGCAGAGTCCTCATGCAGAATTCAGCCTCCGCAGGAAATGTATCCCAGGGAGGAGGTAAAGAGTTTAATATGGTTTTTCTGGAAGCAGGCTCCAGTTCTGAGCAGGAATAAATGAGTCTCTGGCAAAGCAGCTTTTAGCAGGGGGTGTGACACCAACTGTGCTGTCCCTGTGGGGCTGGGGGTTCACCATCCCACATACCCCAGTCTCCCGATGGATGCTGACCCACGTGTAGGAAAATTCCCATCTGCCCTCCCTCAAAAGGTGTTTCCCTTGGGAAGCAGGCAGAGCTGGCTGGAGGCAGCTCACTGCTGCTGCTGCTGGGGAATTTTCCTTCCACATTTGCACCTTCACCTCACCCCTGAGGAGCAGTTCTTACCTGTTCCTCCTGTGGCATGAAGCATTTTTAAGTGATCCACTGTCATTTGTAGGATTTCTGCCTTTTCCAGCTTGGAAGATCCCTGTGTTGGGAGCAGAAAGGAAAAGCCATTTGTCATTTTATGGTCCAGGGCTTTGTGCCTCTCAGCTGGGGTCTGACCTATGATTTCCACCCTGAAACCTCCCTGAAGCCCAGGAGTGCTCAGAGTGGCACAGGGCACCCACCAGGGCTCTGTTTTTTGCATCAAGTGAGCAGAGAAAAGATCTCCTTCCCAATGCAGATTGAAAAAAAAAAAAAAAATGCCATTTCTGTGCTTCCTCATACCCTCCAAAACACTTCCTAGATTGAATTTATCCTCCCCAGGGCTCCTGAATATTTGCCATTCACCACCTACTTACTCCCTGGAGTGAGGATGATGAGAAAGGCGTCGGCCTCGCTCCAGACTTCCTCATTGTGGGGGCTGTACCCCGAACCCTGCAGCCGTCAGGGGAGGGCACCAGGGGCTCACACAAACACACAAACACACGAACACACAAACGAACACACAAACACACACCTGCTTCTCGAAGGCCGTGGGCACCAGGCGCCGCAGCTCCGAGAGGCTGCTGTTGATGCGGTCCCGGCGCCGCTTCTCGATGATCTGCGGGAGATTTCCGAGCAGGCAGGAGAAAACCAGAGTCACTCAGAGCCCCAGCTCACACACCTAAAGCCCCCCAGGTGATTTGGAATTCGAGCTGGTGTGATAACCCCGGGTGAAGTTGTTCTCCCCTTTACTTCCAGGTTTGAGGCCAAATTTCTGGGGGGGGAAATTGGTTTTGGGGGGAATTCTGCAGGAGGGGTGTAAAAGTGATTTTGACAGGAAGGATGGGCCAGCAGCCCCCCAGGGCACACAGGGCCAGCCTGACCAGGGGACACAGCTTTCATCATAAAGGACACTCACCCCTCTCCTCTTCTTCCTGGCTTGTATCTGAGATGTCGTGGTGGGAGACACAGACCTGGAAACATGGCTGGAAAGGAAGGAGAGGGGATCATTCCTGCCTGGAGAGCAGTCTCTGTTGCACATATGTTCTACACACATTTGCCATCTGCTGTTTCCTCCCCCCACCCCAAAAAATGTCTTCTCTGGTTCCCATCTCATTTTTACCCACAACACAAGAGCTCAGGAATTGGGGATGGGGAGCAAAGCAGAGACTTGAATCCCACTCTGTCCCCTCCGAGAATCGCCCATCAGCCTGAGATAGATTTCTGGACCAAACTCTCCATCCACTCTTAGGCACAGCTCTTAAATCCCAACCTGTGATGGCATCTCCACAGGGCTGGAAAAGCAGCAGTGCAAGCTCTGGAGTCATGGCCTTTTTTCCTCCATGTGTGAACCTCCCTTCTCTCGTGTCTGAGCCTGCCCTGTCTGCAGGGCTTTGCATCTTGGAGCCACGATAGCAGGAGGGATCTGAGCCCTGGGATCCCAGCTCCCACCCAGGGAGGGCTGGCTGCTCCTCAGGGTGAGGCCAGTGGTGGCACTGATGTGGTTTCTGAGGGCTTCCCAGAGAGTCGCTTCCCAAACCACAATTTTTGGGGTGGCCTGGGATGTTCTGAACTCACGGACACCCCTGAACTGTTCAGAGAGGGGCCAGGAGCTGGGCAGGGAGGACACCTGGCAGGAGGTGACAGGAGCAGGGACCTTCCTGCTGGCTCACAGCTCTGCTCAGGGGACGAGGGACATCGTGGGGACAGGCTGGGGAACGGGGCCCCACAAACCACCCTGTGCCTTTGCTGAAGGCACCAAAGGTCAGCACTCCACATGCCAAGGGAGGCAAAGTTCAACCCTCAGGTCCCCATGGAGGTGAAGTCTCCACAACCACGGATAACCGGGCGTGGGAAACCCCCTGGAGCAAGACCCCGTGTGGCTGAGGAGGGGGGATGAGGCTGCCTGGGCCACCTCCCACCTCCCCGGAGCAGGGTTTGTCCCTCTGGAGAGCGGAGCTGGCTCGGGGCTGTTTCTGTGCCTTACGAAACTGGGAGCAGGGATGTGCACAGGCACCCGCCCTCGATCCCGGCCAGCCCAGCTGGTGTCAGACACCCAAATCTGCAAAAAGGGCCACTCGGGCTCACCCCAACCCAAATGTTTTTTTCGGTTTGACGAAGCATTTTAATAAGAACCTATGAAGGATTTTCCTGCACGGACAGTGCTGTCTGCAGCGAGCCCAAAATTAGATCCAGCTCAGCCTATTAAAAATAGGCCCAAGCCGGGTGCTTTCAGAAGTGGTTTTACACAATAACACGTTCTTCCACTGCCTGCTCATCTCCATGCAGGTCCCCTATTTGAATGTCTGCTGGGTGGGCTCTCTCTGGGCAGAGGTGCTGGCTGGCTCCACAAGTGCTAACACGCATCACAGACACACACAGAATGAACAATCTTGGTGTCAAAACAGGCTAAAATCCCCCCTAAAACAGGGTGGTTTGGGTGCAGGGGGTAGGTGCTGAAGCCACCTGGAAATGCAAAGTAGGGACCCAAAGAATAGTGATTTTTAAAATTCTCTTTGTAAAGCAGTCTGGATGCGTTGCTCTTTGTGAGCTTCAGGTCCAAACATGGATATCAACGCCCATCTCACTGCAAAACGTATTTTAAAAATACATCTGGTGGATTTGAACCACATAAAAGATAGCGTGAGTATATTTTTCGGCGATTAAAATTTCTGCATTGCTCTTTGCTTGGTTTTATCCTCCACAGCTTCGCTTTGGCTGCGAGCTGAGCAGATCCTGCACCTCTGCAGTGACCCCGGAGCCTAAACTTGCTCCACACAGGGATCCAAGCCTCACACCCGGCGTGACTCACCCCTCACCACAGGGAAACTGGTTTGCCCAAACCACTGAACCGATGGGTAATGGGCTGGGAACCCCAGCCAGGCAGCCTCTCTCTGCTCTAATCACTCCTCCTCACTCCCCACCTGGAAGTGTTTGATTTTTTTCTGGGTGCACCAGCATCCCATGCAGGGTGGCATTACTTGGGGTGTGACCTCAGCAGGGCTTTTTTGGCCGTAGATTTGCGTGACATGAGGAACAACATCCACCTATACAAATATCACCAGATCACAGCCAGCCTGGCTCTACCACTGCCTCAGGAAGATTTAGCAGCACCAGAGAGAGATTAAAAGTTCATCATTACTGGCCACTGAAATAAAATATTGTGACAATTCCAGTATTTTATCCCTCGGGCTCCTATGGACTCTGTGCTGCACTGATGTGAAGAGGTGGGATATATTTCACCTGCAGCAGGAAAGCAGCTTAAATATTGATGCACTTGGAAACTGCATAAGGGCTCGGGGAATTTCTGCAGGACATTTTGTGTAAGATGTGCCAGACTCTGCTGCGACTGTATCAGAAGCAGATTCGTGAATTTAGTCCCACGAGAACCTGAGCTTGGCACCAGGCAGGCAGTTTCACTGCTCAGGATACCAAAGAGCGAGAGGGAATGAATTAATCCAAGGCCTCGCTGGACGCAGAGGGAGGAGGGACACTTGGCTACTGAGACAAGAGTTCCAAAGCAGCTGATTTTTGGATGGGAACAAATAACAGAGCCTTTCCTTCATCCCCTGCGCCGTCTGCACCCTCGGAGCCTGGGAGGGCTGACCCAGCCTGGGAACCCGGGCTGCCAGCGGCGCTGGGGATGCCCGGGGAAGCCTGAGGGCATCACCTGGGGAACCGCGCACAGATCCTGTCCTCACCATTCCCTCACAAACAGCAAAGCCCCGGAGCTGAAAGCGCAGCTCAGCAGCGATGGGACAGAGCCTGCGAGCTGCCGAGGGGCACCAGGGCAGCCCTTCCTGCCCGGGCTCCCTCCCTAACACATCCCAGCCCCAGCTGGTGCATCAGCAGGGCAGAAGCGTTTTTCTCACGCAAAACCTCCCGGTTTCTTCCACACTCCCCGGGAGCCCTCCCCGGGTTGCCGGGAGAGCAGGGCTGTGGGTGCCTCTGCTCCGGGGGGGCTGCCCCATCTCGGGGGGCACAGAACGGCTCCTACTGCCCTTCTCCCACCTGGCAGGAGGATTCTCTTGAAGCTCCTAACAGGGCTTTAACCCTTGTATGACCACTTGGGTTTCCTCGCCGGGTCAGCCCCATGGCCAGCACCAGCCCTGGCCGGCACTCTGGGGTCATCCTGCCGGTCCCCGCAGGACCAGCCCGACCCCGAGGGGTTAAACGAGGTGCGAGGGACTCCCGGTGCTGCCGTGTCAGACCCGGTGCCCTCCCGTGCTGAGCTCCGGTGCGGGTATGTCAGACCCGGTGCCTTCCTGTGCTGTGCCCCGGTGCGAGTGTGTCAGACCCGGTGCCTTCCCGTGCTGGTGTGTCAGACCCGGTGCCCTCCCGTGCTGAGCCCCGGTGCTGCCGTGTCAGACCCGGTGCCTTCCCGTGCTGTGCCCCTGCAGGCACCGAGCGCTGCTGCCCCGAGCAGCTCGGGTGCCGAGACCCCAAAAACCCGCGTGGGACGGAGCCTGCCCTCACCTGTACTCCTCCTCCCGACCCACGTCGATGGTGCCGTCAGACTCCGTGTCGGACGAGCTCTCCTCGCAGAGCCGCTTCATCCTGGCGCGGGGAGAGGCCGGTGGGCTCGGCGAGGCTGCCCCACGCGTGGCCCCGGTGGCCGCCGCCGTCCTTGCCCGCCGTGCTCGGGGCACTGCTCTGTCCCTGCCCGTGCTCCGCCGCTCCCGACCCCGCACGGCTCCTCCCCTGCCCGCTCTGCCTCTCCCACCCCCGGCTCTCCTTCCCTGGCTCCCTCCCGGCACGTCCCCACCTCCCGGGTAATGGGTTAATGAGCCACCATCTCCCGGGAGTGACGGATTACGCGGCCGCGCCGGCGCTCCCCGGTTCCCAGGGCCCCCCCTCGCCCCGCCGCCTCCTCCCGCTCGCTGGTCGAAATCCCAAGTCTTCCTGTAAAAGGAACAGTCTGTGTGAACCGTCTCATGTCCTCCCCCCTCCCCTCCTGCCCACGGCCCCCCTTCCACCCGCTGCACATTGGCCTCAGCCCCAGTTTAAAGGGACCAGTGACCTCACTGGCAACAGAAAACCGTGGGAAAGAGATGGGACTGATAAAGCCTCGAGTTGTTTCAGGGAAAAATCAACATCCAGCCCCACACGCACACACATGTCTGCCCGGCTCGGCGCGGTGCAGGCACTTTGCAGGCTCCCGGTTCCGATGGAAAGCCGGGGCTGTTTGAGGACGCCGCTCAAAGGGCCCTCGGCCCGGATTAACCAGCGGCCGCCGCCGAGGCCCCGGGGTGGCAGCGGTGGCACCGCGCTCGGGCCGGGTCTGGCACCGAGGTGCGGTGGTCCCGCCGGGAGCTCGGCCCCCGGCCACGCTCCCGCAGCCTCGGAGCCTCTTCGAGCGCCAGCTCACGGCGCTGCCAGGGCATTGGACACCTACCCTGGGACACAAAACGGCCGAAGCCCCATTTAGGCTTTGTAACACCGGGAGGAATCGCTGTTTTCTGTGCTCTTTCCACGGTGCTGGAAACTTTAACCCACAGCCCAGCATCGAGCGGGCATCTCCCTTTCCCTGCTCTTGCAGGAAGGAGGCAGAAATCTGTTTTTCAGAGCCCTGCGCTGCTAAAAATCCCCCAAGGCAGCAAAAAACGTGTGCGTGTGGGAGAGAGACGGAGAGAGGGGAGGAGGGAGAGCGCTGGAGTGGAGGTTCCCAGTACGAAAATAATGCCTTTTATTTTGAAGAAAATAATCAGCGCTGAGATCTGGCAACACGTGGGTTTCCCAAAGCCCTTCTGCAGAGACCGCGGCGGCGATAAGAGCCCGTCGCCGCTCGGGCCAGCCAAGCCACCCCGTGTCTCCCGTGGCCTCCTGGGGTGCTCCCTATCTCCCTCAGCCATCTCTGCCAGCTCACCCACGCTGCACCCGCCAGCACCGAGGTGTCTGCAATTCCCCAGCAGCTCCGGAAAAGCCAAATCCCGGCTCCTGCTTGCCCTCCGCCCACGCCCGACCCAGCCGAGCAAAGCACGGCTCCCCCCCACCCCTCTCACCTCCGAGAAGTTTTTGGGGCTGAGCCACAGCGTCGTCCCTTCTGAAGTGAAGCAGCAGGGACCTGAAGGGCTGGAGTGGAAAACTGACAGCTCGGCAGGGTCTGTAAACTGAAAAAAAAAAAAAGGAGTAAAACCTTTGCTTTAGGTCACAGCACTTTGTTGCTCTGATTCTGGTGTTTTGTTTTCACTGGGAGAAGTGGTCAAGAAGCCGAGCTGTTATTAGCTTACATTTCCAAATGAAAAGTTACTTTGAACCAGAAGAATTATTAAAGTGTTATTTTAGCAGTTTTGAGACCCGCTCCTCCTCCCTTTCCAAAGGGATTTCAGTTAGAAACACATACATCTCCAAACCAAACTTCCCATAAACATGTGTTTTTGAGAGATTAATACTCTTTCCACTGATAAAACCATTTAAATGGGATCCTGAGATTGGTTGTTTCAGGCTCTTGCTCATATCACAGCGAGCCTGAACTGAGCTGAGCCCAGACCTGCCACAGTGGAACACTTTTCTTCTCCATTAGAAAGGAATTCACTGTCCAGGCTCCATCTTTTCTGGGCCCTGTCTAAGCATCATTATCTGGGTTCAATTGAAGTGTAATTGGCAACATGTTTTTCTAGGATTACACTTCATTACGAACAGAGCGGGGGCCCCCGAAACCCACTCCTCCTGTAATCGGATCCGTTCTCCAGCCTGTGCTCCTGGAGAGTCGTTTATAATCGACCCCAGGGGTCTCAGGGGGGATTGTGAGGGGCATCTGAACCACCCCAGATGGAGCAGAGACCCCTCACAGGCCGCTTCAGCCGAGACGGCAGGGAAGGATTAAATGGGTTTAGCTGCATGAGGGGAGCTGGATTTTTGGAGTGTCACCCAGGAGGGAGCATCCAGACCCCCCCACTGCAGGCATGGGGATCTGGGGTGCAGAAATGGGGGTTCTGCCCCTCCTGGCTTCTCACTGGGTGTCTTTGCAGGTGATTCCCACGGTACAGTGACCCCGAGAGCAGAGCCACCAGCAGTGGGTGACCAACCTCTGCCCAGAGCCGATTTGCTCTTCCCTGGAGAGCTCCAGGCTTTGCCACGGCCAAGCCAGGGAATTATCAGAGGAAATCTCTCCCCAAGCCCTGAATTAACAGCGCTGGCCCCGTGCTCGGGGCTGCATCCCCTCTGGAATCACAGCAAGCATTGCTGCCATTCCTGTCCCCGTCCCTGGGACCCCTGTGAGACCCTCGGGGACTCAGGAGCTGGGGAGAGCTGTCCCCTGCTCCGGCTGGCTGTGCCTCTCCGCGGTGGGAACTGTTTCCAGAGGATGGGTGTCACGAGGACGGGGCTAAGCCATCCATCACACCCAGCACTAATTGGCTACCCTGCTTCAGAGGCCAAGGAATAAGTGAGCTGCAAAGATTGATGTTCCTTCCCTGCAGCAGGAAAAACTCTCCGGGCCAGGACTGAGGGTGGATCCGTGCCAGGGACCTGGGATTGCCTAGGTTTGCCTGTGCCAGGCCTGTCCTGGGGATGAAGGGCTCCAGACTGAGTGTCCCTGGAGGGATGATGGTCAGCCCAGGCACCAACCCCCCCTCCCACGCTGGGACCACGCTGCTCCCTTCCCTCCCCTGCTCTCCCCTCCCGCCTTCCCAGCTCTGGGAAATGTCCCAGGAGAGCGGCCAGCTGTGAAAAGCTGCAGCAGCTGGAATGTGGGAGGGAGGGCAAGGCTTCTGGAAAGCCAGAGGCAGCCGAGGAGCGGGACTTATCTGTTACCTCCCCGTGAACTGACACCTCTGATTTAACCCCATGCATGCCTGGAATGCCCTGTCCGCACATCTTCAGTCAACATCACCTCCTAACCTCAGGTCCCACCGCCAGAGCCTCCTCAGCAGAGGCCTCCCAGGGATGCTGGACAGGATTCCTGGCTGTGGACAGGAGCCCGTGCTCTGTGGCTGAGCAGATTCAGCCACAGGCGGGAGAACCAGGCAGGGCTTTCAGGAGGTGATTTGGGATGAAAGCGTGGAGGGATGAATACGGTATCACCTCCGTGCTCTGTCAGATCTGGAGCAGGGCCAGGAGAGGATTGTTTGCCGTGGCTCTGCTCCAAGCCAGAGGCACCACAATTGCAAACTCCCCCCCCACTTCCCCGGCCCACGCAATCCAGAGCCCGCCCAGCCGACTGCTACGGGCAGTCCAGGGGAGGGAAAAACAACATTTTCCCACAAACCCACGGCCTCACCCTTCCCCAGGCAGGGACGGGGCAGATCCTGGAGCTGAAATTCGGCGCTGCCCTCACCACCCTGGCAGGGCTCTGTGTCCTCACACCTATTGCCCACGGCGGGTCTGGGAATGTGGCTCAGCCCTGCAAATCCCATGGGATGGGGCTCCACGAGGCTGCACCTGCCGAGCTCACAGCTGGGACACCCCCGAGCTGCTGCTGTCCCCTTGGGTCTGTGCCACTCGGTGCCACCAGGTCAGCGGGGCTGAGGGACAGCCAGGGACAGGATCGCCATCACTGGAATCAGCAGAGCATGCTGATCAGACACCACCAGTGGGTTAAGCCCTCGACGTGCCTCAGTTTCCCCACCCATAATGGTGCTGCTGCAATGGGCGCTCGCTTTACAGAGAAGCCACAAGGAGTGATAATTAATATTGCACCAAACCTGCCGACAGACGGGGTCACTGCTTGTCCAGGAGCCCGGGCCGAGGTCAGGCCACACAGAGAGGATTGAAGACTTGTCGCCACTGGGCTGCTCCTCTCTGGTGTTTTGTACCCACAGAGGGTGACTGGGGGCAAGGTGAGGGCAATGGGAACAAGGTGAGCTGCTGTGGCACAGGATGGTGCCCATGACCACTGCAGCCCTGAGAGCCAGAGTCAAGGAATTTTGGCTCTGGCTCTCAGGGATGGGATGAGCCAGCCCTGGAGGTGCCAGCCCCGCTCCCACCTCTGGCCGCTGGAAAGCCTTGGATGGCCTTAGGGCTGCTCCCGTGCTCGGAAACAAGAGGATGGGAAAACCCGTGGCTGGTGAGGCAAGGTCCTGGCCTTCCCCCGGGGCCAGTCCCCGGGGCTCCGGGGAACACAATGCCTTTGTTTGGGACTTGGCCTGCGCAAGGAGCCCTTCCCTCGCTCAGCCCCAAAACACCAACCCTTCAAAAGGCCTGTCCTCCCCCTCCCCTTCCCCCAGCAGCGCTAATGTGCCAGGCCTCTTCTCATGAACCCTGGGAGAGATCAGCCTGGTAGACAGTTTCACCACTTGTTAAATGTGTGTTTAGCGATCTTGTGAGTAGACAAGAACAAATACAAACAAGCCGGGCTGGAGAGCCCCTGCCCCTCCGCCCTGCCTGGAACGCAGCAGCCCCAAAGCCTTTCTTCTCTAACCACTTCAAACTTTCATTTCTTCTGAAGCCACAACAAGGCACACTTTGTAAAGCAAATGAGTAAACAGCAACTTTCAGCTTAAAAGGAAAACAAGGGGGAGGGACTGTTTTTAATTACTGGATTTTAAAAAGGGCTTTATTCTGTTAATTGCTTTCTGTTGTAAAATGTTCTCCTGCGCACAGCCCTGGTTCTAGCTGCGTCGCTGCCGGCCAGATGGCACTGCAGAGGCAATGACAGCATGTGCCTGCGCTGCTTGGGCACACAAGTGCCTCTAACACTCACAGACATCGCCCCCGAGCCCTCCCAGCCTCACGGAAGGGACACACCGAGCCCCGCTCAGACGTGGCCGGTGGTTTGGCATGTCCAACCCCCCCGGCCCATCCAAAGCATCCGCACGCACGGAAAAACCTCTGCAGCGTTTCAGGGCGAGCTCCCAAAAGGGGCTAATAGGCTGCTGATTACCTGGGCTGCAGTGTCCCCTCCCCAGCCGCCGATGTTCGTGCGAGGTGCCGAGCTCAGCCCGGTCCCACCCTCCGGATCGGGCCAGGGGGATGGAGCTCCGGGGTCTGGCGTGCGTGGAGCCATGTGGGGCTCTCCGTGCGTGGAGCCATGTGGGGCTCTCCGTGCGCCGCAGCCGTGCCAGACGGATTCCAACTGCAGCCCTGAGGAGCACAGCCAGCCTGGGAGACACCCCGAGCCTCCGGGGACAGATGGTTTAAAAATAGAGAGCTAAGGGGGTGTACGGGGAGCTCTTGGGCAGGAACGCCACCGGTGAGGTTGTCACTGTGCTGGGGACAGATGGCACGGGGAAGGGGCAGGGAGAGGTGGCAGCGGGAGATTCTTCTCCAGTTGGATCGGCCCCAGGAGGGGATGAGCGAGGGAAGGAAATGGAGCAGGGATGGCCTTGGGCTGCTGGCACATGGAGACCCTGGAACCCTCACTGCCCCTCTGGGTGCTGCAGGGGTTTCCACAAGGCCCTGGATGCCTCAGAGGGGGCCCAGGCAGTGCAGGGAAAGAGGGGGAGAGGTTTGTTCCCAGTGTGGAGCTCACGGGAGCTCCTTCCTCCCTTGCTGGCCTCCGGGAGGGAGCGCAGACGTGTCTGGGGAAACAGGGACAAGGAGGCTCCCAGGATCGTCCCCTGGCCTTTCCAGCACAGAGAAGGGGAAGTGTGCACATGCAGAGGACTTCCAAAGCCGCCAGCCCTCCACCGCAGAGGCCCCAGGGTCAGGGATCACGCAGAGTTCAGAGCAGAGGCGAAGCTGCAGCGCTAGGGCTGCCCCGGGGCAGGGGGGAAGCCGCTCCCTCTGGCACTTGGAGCTCCTGGCTTTGCCTCCTGGCATGGCCTCTCCCCACTCAAAGCGTCCCCCACCACCACACGCTGCTGTTTTCCATGCTGGTGCTTCTCACAGAGTCGCTAAAGCCGGGAAAGACCCTTAGAACAGAGTGTAAGCATTAACCCAGCACCCGAGTGCCACATCCAGGAGTTTTCTGAACACTTCTAGGGATGGTGATTCCACCACTGCCCTGGCCAGCTCATTCCAGTGCCTGACCACCCTTTCAGAGAAGATTTTTTTTCCTTATATCCAACCTAATCTTCCCCTGGCACAATTTGATGCCGTTTCCTCCCATCCTGTTCGCTGGGAGCAGAGCCTGACCCCCACCCAGATTCCCCCTCTTATCAGGGAGCCAAGAAGCCCCCTGAACCCCCAGGGTGAACCCCTCCAGCTCCTCCTCATCCTCCCGCTCCGTGGAGCCGCTTCGATCAGGAAATCTCCTCCCGAAAACCCAACTCAGGAGAGAGCAGCGACAGCCAGAGGCGCTTGGAGCCTGCTGTGCCCATGGCACCAGGCAGCTTTTCCTGCCTTTCCCCGCGCCCACCGCGGCTGCTGCCAGCAGCCAGCAGCTGCTGCTGAATGCTCACTTTCTCTAATTGAATAGCAGGAAGTTCAATCTTGTTCCTGCGCCTTTCAGGCTGTCAGCTGGAACAATCGCCCACCTGTGGCACCACCCCGGGGATATAAATAAGGAACAAAACACAATCGCTGCCCGGGGAATGGCTGGCGTTCCCAGCAGATCTGCTCGTACCGGGCTCCGCGGTGCACACACGGGAGGTGTCTGTGCCACGGCCGGACACACGGACAGCGCCGGGAGCGGCTTCCAAGGGCGCAGGGCGGGATGCGCGGAGCGCACGGGGAGCGCGCGTGTGGAGCTCTGCAAGGACTCGGGTGACAAATCCCGCGCCCAGGTCACTGCCGGGGTGGCCAGTGCGTCCCATCCATCGCCCGGCAGCTGCCCCGTGTCTCCAGGGCAGAGCGCGGCGTGCGCTGGTGGCTCCCTCGCCGCTTTTTTCCCTTTTCTGCCAGAGCGGCTGCGAAGCCAAGAGGCAGCGAGAGCTCCTTCCTGGAGCTGCGCCTCCCTCGCCGCCACCCAAGGCGCTTCCCCGCCACCTCCGGCACTCGCATCATCAGTTCACAGCCGGGCCCCCGCTCCCGCCGGGATGCTCCCGAGGCCGCGGCCGGCACAGCTGGGCTGGATCTGACAGCTCCGCACAGCTGGAAGGAGCCCAGCTGAGGACGAGGGTGGAGGGAGGTGCGGCTCGGACCCTCCGGGAGGGGGGAGAGGCGGCTGGGAGGGCAGCGGGAGCCACCAGCACGCACTCGCACAGGCCAACGCTGCTGCCACAAGGGGAAATTATTAATTTGCTGGGAATAAAGTCGGCAGCGAGTCAAAAACCATCCTTCTGATGAGCTGGAGGAAAAGCTCCCACACTCCCCTGGCACCCTCCCGTGCTGCTGCCTTGGCCAGGAGGGACAGGCCTGGCACAGGGGCACGTCCTCACGGTGATGGGATGTGGGGGGCCTGGGCACCGTGTCCCCATCCCGGGATGGAACACGGCTGGCATTCACCCACACATGGGAGCTCTGCTCCCAGCATGGGATTTGTGGCACCCTGACCTCGGGGTGCTCCCAAACCCCCGGTACCATGGCAGGGGACGTGTCCCCCTCCCCAACAGCCTCTGTCACTCCCTGTGGTGACACTCACGGCCCTTCTCTGTTTGTTTTCCCCACGGCTGCCCTCCCTCCAGCTCCCCGAGTGGAGCCGGGGTATTCAGGGCTCGGCAGCCTGAATGAAGCCAGATCCCTGGACACATTCCTGTGGTTGTTGCTGCTTCTTTTTTTCTTTTTTTTTTTTTTTTTTTTTTTTTTTTTTCTTTTTTNTTTTTTTTCCCTTTTTCTCTTTCTTCCCCCCTCCTCTTCTCCCTCGCTTGGCACAGGCTAAAGGATTCAAAAGGAAGCCAGGCTTGGCAGACGCGGGGGGAGGAGGGAGTGGGGAGATGAAAGAAGGCCTCTCTCCAGCTTTCCCTTCCAGTTCCCACACTCAGCCGGCGCGGAGAGCTCCTAATGATTCCCAGCCGCACCTGGAGGAGGAGGCCGGCGAGGAAGCGGGGCCTGTTTGTGCAGCCAGCAGGACGAGCCCCCATCACCCCACCCCTGCCATGTGGGGTGGCCCCACAGCCCTCCAGCCAGGTCATCCCAGGTGACAAAGTGCCCTGAGATGGCACTTAGGGACGTGTGTGTCCCACACCAGGAAAATCTCTGCATGTGCAGCTTGGTGGGCTTCAAGCAGCTGCCCCTCCCCATGGGGGTCAAACCCTGCAGGGGGTGGGTTGGGGACAGTCCAGGGGTTCAGGTGGCCCCGGTGAGGCAGAGATGCCCCTTCACATTCCCCAAACACTCACCTGAAGGGAAGGAGCACCAGGTGACATCGTGGAAGGCGGCACTGCCACTTGGGGCACGTTGGCCCTCGAAGGGCAGCAAGGAAGGGGACATCGGCCACCAGGTCACCTCCGGCGGCACCGCAGAGCCCTCCACGCCCTCTCGTGGCACCTGCTCAGCACCACAACTGTCCCTGTCCCTGTCCCCGTGGGAAATGTTCCCCTGTTCCCCGGGGCCAACGCATCCCCGTGAATTCCAGCACTGACAACAAGGTCCACTCGTGCTCCAGTTCCCACCAAAAGTCAGCGCAGGTTGGGGAAGCCAAACTTCCCTCACAGCACAGTCGGAGCAGATTTCCCCTCATTTATCTTCCCTGGCATCCACAGCTTCTCCAGGCAACTGGTGCCAGGGCCTCACCACCCTCAGAGGGAAGGATTTCTTCCCAACACCCAAACTAAATCTACCTTTCTTCAGTTTAAACCCATTCTCCCTCATCCTATCACTCCACGCCCTTTCCCAAAGTCCCTCTCCAGCTCTCTGGTAGCCCCAGAAGGTCCTGAGACCCCCCCTCCTGTGCTCTGCTCCCCTCCCGGGGGGGATTCTGGCACAGCCCCATCCGGCGCAGCGCTGCCAGCAAAGCTTTGAAGTGCAGCCCCGGTAACGGAGCCCTCGCTGCAGGAATGGGAAAACGCCAGCACAGGGAGATCTCCGCCTCCATCGCTCGCTGCTCTGGGTAGAACTGGGAAAACAAGGCAGGTTTTTATAAAGAAAAGGCAGGGAACAGGGTGGGTTTGCTCTGCGCTTCCAAGATCTCTGCCCTCTCGCGTGTTGCTCCAGGGTTGGAAATTCCATCCCCACAGAGCCACCCCTTAAGGACCCACACCAAGGCACAGCGGCCATTCCCAGTCAGGGCTGGGCAATTCCCAGCCCTGGTGAGGTGGAAGGTGGGTGCAGGTACCCCGCTGCCTCCTCCTGGCCAGGGGCCAGGCCCGAAACACGAACCTTCTGGAGCATCTCTCCGGGAGCTGCCTCTTGGCAGCGGGAGGCTCCGGCTGCCTCCGCCAGCCCCGTTGAGTCACGGCTTCGTTGGTGGCCCCGGCGGCGCGGGGTGGCCCCGGGTGTGCTCAGGGGGGACCATTTTAGGCACTGGTGACAGAGGCGTCAGCAAGCACGGCTAAAAATAGCGGTGTGGAAGGGACGAGGTGGCCGGGCCGCTCAAATCCTGGCACGGTGCTGATAGCAAGTGGCCTTTGCTTGTTCTCCTGCCGCCAGGTCTCCTTATCTGCCCTTCCAGCCCCGGGTGTTTCTGTCACCCTGTCACCAGCTCCCTTGCCCTGATATTTTATCCCCCTGCGATGGCTGCAGGTTCCTGCTCGGGGTTGTTGGCGCCTGTTCCGCTCTCCAGGGAGGATGTAAAGCTAAACGTGCTGCAGAGGAGCTCCCACCTGGGCCACAGCAAAGATCTGGATTAGTGTGGCCCCCTCACACACACACACCAGGATCTGCAGGGGTTTCACTGCGCTGCAGAGCACTCCTGGGTTTCTGCTTTTCCTCCCTGAGGAGCTGGAATTTTCCTCTGTTCCCTCTGGATCGTTCATGGTTTTTGGATTCACTGTCCTAGGAAGTGTCCAAGGCCAGGCTGGATGGGGCTTGGAGCACCCTGGGATAGCGGGAGGTGTCCCTGCCCATGGCACATTGGATGAGCTTTAAGGTCCCTCCCAACCCAAACCATTCTGGGATTCTGGGATTCTGTCACAGTGATGGGGAAACTGAGGCAGGGACTTCCCTGGTACACACAGAGGACCAGGACAGCAGAGTCCACGCTCTCCCAACCTCCCTGCCGTGCCCATCAGGGCTGTCCCACTCTCTCAAGACAGCCCACGAATTCTCGGGGTTAAATGCTGGATTCATCATGAAAAGCAGCTCCTGCTATTCAGGGCCGTGATTACCTCGGGAACATCTGTGCTGACAATTGCTGAGTGGCAGCGCAATTCCCACCAGCTCTGCCTCCGCCTCCTCCTCCTCCACGGGCTTCATTTCAAAGCACGCTCCCTGCAAAGCCCTGCCACGCCTGATGAGGGGAAAAAGCTTGGAGAAGAGGCAGCAGAATCAAAACCTCAGGCTCGCAGCAAAGCCGAGCCAGGCATCCCAAATCCACCTGCACAAAGCTTCCCCCTAATCTCTGAGTCCCAATCAAGGGCTTGGAGCTGTCCTTGCAGCTTTTGGCTTTGCCATGGACATCTCGACCTCCCAGGGCTGGATGGACACACCTGGATTTTCCCTGGTGCACCACAGGCTGGAATCTGTGCTGGAATTTAATATTTTTTCCCCCCTCCAGGCATCTGGTGGAAGAACACAGCAGGACTGGGGATAGGCTGGGGGAGCTCTGCTGAGGGCCATCCATCCCTTAAATGAACACCCATCGCAGGGATGCTGCCCTGGGGCCTACGGACATTCCTTGGCTATATTTGGTGATGGATGGAGAATTTGTTGCTTCCCCTCCGTCCATCTGTTCCCCTCATTGGCAGGGAGGAGCCGGCGCTGCAGTGGCGCTGCTCGGATGAAGCCGGTACTTCAGCAGCCATAAATCTCCTCCGCTGAGCTTGTGCTGCCTCCCACCTGTTGGCCGGGAGAAGATCAAGCTGACAAAAGTCTCCTGCCAAGCTGTATTTTTATCCATTTTTCATCTCATCACGAGCCCAGGTGTCCCACAAAAGCCGCTCACGAAGCAGAGGGAGGTGGGTGCATCACAGCACATCCCACCCCTGGAATCCCGCCTCCCTCACAGGTCTCCAGCCCCGAAGTGGGAGCTGTAATCACATTTTCTGAATTCCCTTAAACCCTCCAAACCCCTTTTTTTCCTTCTTGTCACCGGCAAACCTGGGAGGTCCCAAGCAGGGAGCTCAGACCCTGCACCAGGCAGCCAAATACTCACTGTGAGAACAGAGGGAGCCGGGCTGGGACCAACGCGGTTTATTAGGGAGAAAAACACCCCGAGGGATCCCATTAACATAGCAAAAAAAACCAAAAAACCCACCGGAGGACAATGAGGTGAAATCCACAGCAACAACACACAGCAGGAAAAGTCCAGTTGGCAGCCAGGACAGCACAACCCTGCGGGAGAAGTGCCCATCCCCGGGGGATGATCCCAGGGGATGATCCCAGGGACACTCCCCAGCCCCAGGGGGACGCGAGGGAAGTGCACAAGCAGCAAATCCTCGTCTTCCAGTTGTAGTGATGGAGGAGGGAAAAAAAAAATAAACAAACCCAGAAGAAGCCACGTGGATAAAAGCAGAAGGGGCAGCCGTGGTGGGAATGGAAAATCCTCCCCGCTTGGGAAGGATTTGGGGAGGTCTGGCTCACCTGGGGCTCGTTTCCTGAGCCCCACATCACCCAGGGAGCGCCTAAGCTGCCCTGGCAGCAGGAGGATCCAAAGCAGGGTCACTAAAACCCTGTCCCCAGCTTGCACCCAGCTCCCTGTGCACCTCAGGGCCTGGAGAGGCAGCAGGAATCCGCTAAAATCCAAGATTCTGCCCCAAAACCACAACCCATTGCTTCCCTGGGCATCCATCTCCTCCTGCCAGCCCTGCCATCACCTCTGGATCGTCCCACGGACACAGCCCCGTGTCCCCAGTCCCACTGGCACCCTGCCCTGCTCCCCAGGCCTGCCTGACAATTCCATTCCTCCTGCAACATCCTCTCCCCTGCACGAGCCGGGCTTGGCTGGGCTTCCACCATCTTCAGGAAACACCTTGGAAATGTTTACTGGCTCTGCTCCCCCCTCCCAGCTGCCAAAAAGGTCTCCAAGATCCAGTTCAGACCCCAAAATCTTGGGTTCACCTTAAAAGAGACAAGACCTTTCTATAAACCTGAGTGCTGGCGGATGTGACACTCAGAAATTCACTTCTCCCAAGATTATTTTCGTTTGTTTGTTTGGATTTTAGACCTTCCTCCGAGGTGTTTGTCACCCAGATGTGACAGTTAACAGTCTGCCAAAGAAATTTTTTTTTTTTTGAGGGAAAAGTGCAATTTGCTTTTCACTGCTAGAGCAGGATTTAGTGCAATGAGAAAAGTCTCCCGAGCCACAGCTTGGTTATTTACATATTCCTCAAAAGGGTGATAACTCCAGCTCCAGCCTCACTGTTTGAGCTGAAACTTCCCTGGAAAGAGCCAGACACACAGCTTGGAAAATTTCCACCCATGGAATTTGTAGAAAACTGTCTGATAATATCGAGCATCCTTCCTGCTCAGCCATGGGATGTCGTGCAAAAAAAAAAATTAAAGAAAAAAAAAAAAAGAGGAAAAGAAAAACCCACAAGGAAGAAATAATCTTTACGTTTTCCTCCTGAGCGTCTCCTTTGGGACAGGGCTTTGAGCAGAAATGTCAGTGTGATTTTCACACCAGTTTCTCTCCCATTGATTTCCCATCCTGTTTTTTAATCAGAGATTTGGTTCTCTCACAGCATCGCTAACAGAGGTGTCTATTTTAGGAAACACCAGAGGTTTTAAGAAGCTGAGGAGAAAAAGATTATCAACTCGTATGGGCTCAGCCTAGAAATGGAGAAAAAAAAAAATCCTATAATTGAAATCCCCAGGCTGAAATTCTCTGCAGATTTACCTAAATGGACTTCAAATGATGCCCCTAATATATCAGGGCCTGCTTTTAACTTAATTCAAGCCCTGGGCATGCGTCTGCAGCCCTTGGATGAGCTGGACTTTGGATGCTCACTGAGATTATTAGTTTTAAGTGCTAAATCATGCAAGTGTGAAACCCAAATATAAAAACCTGGGCCAACAATACATCAGCCCAAAGCTCCAAGCAGGAAACAGGATTTTTTAAAAATATGTTCAGTATTTGACTGTATTTTTCCAATTTTAAGGTGGGAAACTCTTGGTGAAAAGACAGAAAAATTGAGTATTTTCTGGTTGTGGAGCAGCAGCTGGGGCTGTGAAGAAACAGCATTAAGGTTTGATTAGGGACAAAAAGGTTAAAAGGGACAAAATTTTGTTTCAAAGCTGCTCAGAAGGTTTTTTTTTAAGGTGCTCCCACCTTTCCAGTTCAAAAGTTCAGCCTCAATACTCGCTTGGGGAAGCCAGAAGGCTTTGGGGATCACCGGGGGTTTTAAATAAATAAATTCAGCCTGCCTGGGCACAAAGATTCCACACAAGGCAGAGCCACCCTCGAGGGGCTTCACCCCGAGCAAGCGGAGGAACCGGGAAAACACCCCCCAACCCCACGAGGAACAGCGACACCACCAGAGGCACCGAGGGAGCTTTTTCCAGCTCCCAACTCCCAATTCCTGCACGGGCATCCACTGGGATCATCCCCCCAGCCCCGCTATTTGCTGTCGGGGTTCTGCCTCTCCTCGCGCCGGTGCCGCTGGGCCACGCCGTAGGGGACGTGGGCGGCCACGGCTCCCATCTCCTGCGCTCCCTCCACGTGGAACATCTGGTCGTCGAAGAAGATGTGGGGCCGGATTTTCCTGAGCAGAGGGCCCTTGGGAGCCCCTGCCAGGAACAGAGCCTCGTCCGTCTCCAGGCCCCAGCTGCGCAGAGTCTTTAGGGCGCGGGCGCCCGAGCTGGCCGCGCTCCGCGCCGTCACCAGGTACGTGCGGATGGGGCACTCCAGCCTCAGCCCCTTGGAGTAGAATTTCTTCTGCAGCTTCCCCAGCGCCTCCAGGAAGCCCTTCAGGGGGCCCTGCCGGAGCAGTGTGTCACCCTTCTGAATCCTGTGGCTGCCCTGTGAGCCTTCTCCCCTCCCCAAAAAATGACCCCAACGCCGTCCCCCGGACCGGCAGCTGCCACCCAAGCCCACCCCGCACCGGACTGAGCCCAGAGCTGGGAGCATCCCATGAGGGCTGTCCCTCTCCCAGAGCATTTTGCTGCCTTCAGCCCAGCTCTACCTGTGCCAGGGGTTTGTTCTCGTGAGCTTTTTCGTGCTCAAAGAATTTATCCAGGCCGTGAGCCTTCACAATCTGCTCCGACTCGTCCGAGAAGAGCACGGCGTCCCCGTCGAACGCCACCCGCAGCTGCTTCTCCGACACCTCCAGGTCCCTGCTGGGGCTGAAGATGGTGGCTGCAGCAATCCCTGAGGATGAGGCAAGAGGTGGCAGTTGTCCAAGTTATCCAAGGATCCGTCCTCGCTCGGGAGCGGAGCAAAACACGGCGCAAAGCGCCGCGAGGAAACGCGCCCAGGAAGCACCTGCAGCTTGGCCCCGAGAGCTTCCACGGCAAAAACAAACCCCCAGATGACAAATCACCCTTTGCATACAAGAATTAAGGAGGGAAAAACACCGCCTTTGCCTCGGGAGAGCCGTGGAGCTGGAGGAAAGGCTCATTTCTATGGAAACTGGAGGCTCTCCAGAGCATCAGAGACGTGGGGCAAGGCAAACCTTAAGTGCATGCTGGCTTAGGGACGTGGATATTGGAATTATCCTTCCCCCTGAGGGCTCCAGGCTCCCCCCTCTGTCCCTCCCCCAAGCTGGACCCCAGACTCACCCTCTTCAATGGCCCCACTCACTTTCTCGGCGTCGGAGGAGAGGTAGAGGTTGGTGTGATAGGCCTTGAGGTAACAGATGGGGCTGTTCCCTCCCGTCATGCAGAACCTCTCGATGAACAGATCTGAGGGCAAGAGGCACCCCAGGGTGAGCCTGGCTGCCCCCCCAAACCCAGCCTTGGTGCTGGAAGGACTGGGGTTAGTTCTGGTTCTGCTGCCCAACAGCGGGGCCAGCAGCCAGAGCCCCTCCCCGCCTGCCAGCTCCTGCTCAACGCCCAGAAAAACTGGGAGAAGCGGGAAAAATGGGAGAAAACATCTCCTTTTCTTGGTGCCAAGCAGTGCCACCACCCAAAAGGCACCGAGCACAGCTTTGTCCCCCTCTCACCATAGTGGTTGATGCTGTTGATCAAGCGAACCCCAACCTGGGCGTGGTTGTTGGTCATGAGGACGATGTCAAAGAGCTCCTCACTGTCGGGGTAGAGCTCACGGAGCTGAGCATTCACTGCCTCCAGAGCCTGCAGCACCCCGGGGAGAGGGGGTGGGTGTCAGCCAGACCCCCAGGTATGGCCCTGACCCCCCTCCTACCCAGCAAAACGCTTCTGGTCACCAAATCCCCAAATCTGACCAGCCCCAGGTATGGCCCTGACCCCCCTCTCACCCCGCAAAACATTCCTGGTCACCAAAATTCCCAAATCTGGCCACCCCAGGTGTGGTCATCACCCATTCCCATCAACACAACACTTTTGGTCACCAAATCCCCAAATCTGACCAGCCCCAGGTATGGCCCTGACCCCCCTCTCACCCCGCAAAACATTCCTGGTCACCAAAATTCCCAAATCTGGCCACCCCCGGTGTGGTCCTCACCCTTTCCCATCAACAAAACACTCCTGGTCACCAAAATCCCCAAATCTGGCCACCCCAGGTGTGGTCATCACCCCTTCCCATCAACAAAACACTTTTGGTCACCAAATCCCCAAATCTGACCAGCCCCAGGTATGGCCCTGACCCCCCTCTCACCCCGCAAAACATTCCTGGTCACCAAAATTCCCAAATCTGGCCACCCCAGGTGTGGTCATCACCCCTTCCCATCAACAAAACACTCCTGGTCACCAAAATCCCCAAATCTGGCCAGCCCCAGGTATGGCCCTGACCCCCCTCTCACCCAGCAAAACACTCCTGATCACCAAAATGCCCAGCTCAGCTACACCCCGAGCCAAGCTGACATCAGCTGGGAAAAAATATATTCGTTTTGGGAGGGGGAAAAAAAAAATCCACCTAGCCACTCTTCTGTTTTCAAACACAAAAGGTTTGGAGTTATTAAATGAGGATAAATTAGCTCCAAGTTACAGATAAATGTTTTTCAAGCAATCAGAAACAAGTCTCGCCTCACAGAGCTGATTAATTTATTCATAGGGAATGGGCTCCAGCACCCAAAACTGCACTAATTGGTACAGGAGTTAGAAAATATTTTTCAAGTATGAAATGCCTCATTTCAACACATCAGATTTAGAAATTGGCTGACTCGAGAGCAAGGCTAAACTCAGCCAATTTACAAGAATAAATAAATTGTAATAATAATCATAATTAAAAAAAAAAGAGAGACACAATTCCCTAAA
>VZTB01012129.1:25146-40139 GCA_013397245.1 Thryothorus ludovicianus | reverse complement strand
CAAAGAGCCGATTTGTTCAATTCTTGGGCTCAGGATGGAAAATCCAGCCCTGGAAACAGCACATCACTGTCCTGGCTCCATCCCTCCTGCCCCGCCGCTCGTGTCCATCCTGGCCCCACATGAGCTCTGCTCTCACCCAAAATTTTTGGGGCGCTGTGGCTGCTCACCTTGACGAAGGGGAAGGCGGCCCCGGGGAGGAAGGGCTCGTTCTCGTGGTCCAGCTGATATTTCACGTAGGCCTCCACGCCCTGCTCCGTGTAGATCTTCTGCTCCTCCTCCATGCGGAACAGCGCCCGCGAGGACACGGCGATGGTGATGGCGTTCTCGGGCTTGGGCTGTGGGTAGAGGGGCAGAGTAGGGGGGGCTGGTGCCAGCTTGGGGTGGCATCTTTTCGCTCCCAACATGAAAGGCCACGAGGTGGGTGACACCCCTGGAATGATTCGGAGAACAACGGAGCAGCTGCATCCCAGCGCTCCAGCAGATAAAGCCCTGATGCTCCATCCCCGCACATCTGGGACACCTCAGATCCCACTGCCAAGGCCTCCCACTGCACACAGGCTCCCAGAAGCCGCGCAGACCCCGGGAGGAAGCTCTGAAGCCCGTGCAGAAGGAATTTGTGTGGCTTTTCCCACCCCCCCAGCCAGGAAAGAGCCGCGCTCTGCGGCTGAGCCGGAGCCGCATCCCGTGATGCCGGCCAGATGTGACAAACAGCCCGTGCCAGCTCAGCTCCTCCAAACACTTGATACAGTTATTGTGGGTGGAAACATGACAAACAGGTGGTGCAAGCAACCATTCATGAGTCATTGTTATTAATGTTTCGGGGCTCCATCCAAAATCCAAATCCAAAACCTCCTCCAGCTGATGCAACCAGGCGCCTCTGGAGGGACTTGGCAGGGACAGAGGGGACAGGGGGAAAGCCAAGCTCATCTTGACCCTCACCCGTCCTCCCTCTCTCCCCTTGCAGGGCAGGGAGGGTGTTAATCCCCATCACTTACTTGCAAGCACAAAAATAAGTTAATTACAGATGGCCAGTGAGAAATCCTGGCTGCCAGGACAGCAAATCCTACAGGGGGACGGTGGCACGGGGAGTCCTGTCCCCCACAGAGGAGTCCAGTGAGCAGGACAGGGCTTGGGAGCTCTCTGAGAAATCCTGGCTTCCAGCACTGCAGGAACACCTCACCCCCTGCGACTTCCAGGATCCTCTGTGCCTGTTATCCATGAGTAATCCTCTGGCAATGCCATTTACCCAGGGTGGAGGGTGCCTCCTCCGGCTGCTCCGCACACCCAGGTGCTCCAAAGTTCAAGCTCCCACCCTGCCCAGGGCTGAACTTTGCAGGAGCAGCAGCCTGGCAAGGCCGAGGTGCCCCATCCACGCTGGGATTCGCTCCCTGCAGGGCTGGGCTCGCCCTGGGGCTCCTCTGCCCCCAGCCCCGCCCAGGAATGAGTCCGTGGGAGCCTCCACGCCATTCCCAGCACCGGCCCCGCAGCAGATCCATCCCAGGCATCTCTCCAAAGGCTGCATCCGTCCCCAAAATCCCCCAAATCCCCAGCAAAGCGATTAAACAGCGGGAGATTAGGACGAGCCTCAGATTAGCTCGGGCTGAGAAGGTCACTGTGGCCACAGGGATCCCTCTCCCACAGCATTTTCAGGGGAATCAGATCCCCTTTGGAAGTGGCTTTTTTAGAAAAGCAAGGGCACAACCCCCAGGATAGGCAGGACCTGATCCAGGACACCAGCACGGTTCCAAATGAACCAAGGTCCCCAAGGAGTGTCAGCTTTTAACTGGGCACCAGCCAAGCCTCGGCACTTCAGCTAATTAATTAATAACCCTGGTGTCATGGGCCATTTATTAGCTGGAAATATTAATAATTCTGAAAGGTCTCGGGACATCCGGCCATTAGCTGGAGCCCTGCTGCTCCCGAGTCCCTGCAGTGCTGGGTGTGCAGGAAATCTTCCAGGTGTTTTACTCCCTGATCCCAGACCGGGGTCAGCCCTGCAGGGAGATTCCCAGGAGAGAAAACAGGTCAGCAGCCCAGATGTAACAGCTCTGAGGCGTGTTCAAGGGGCTGACAAGGATGATTTGGGGCCACAAGCCAAGCCGGGTGCCCAGGGGGAATTTCCATCTCCCTCTTCCCCCAGCGCACACCTTCTGCACCTTGCACAACAGCCCCGGCTGCTCAAGGTCCCTTCCCCGCCTCTGGAAAAGGCACCAGCCCTCGGGGAGGTTCATTTAAGAGGCAATAAACACAGCAATAAAAATAACCCTCAGCTCCAGGCCCGCCTCGGCCCCAGCGTGGGCTGCTGGAGCCCCAGGTGCCTGCGGGCAGGGAGCCTCTGGGAATGGGACCTGCCGGGTCCTGCCAGGGAACATTTGCACCTTTTGGAGCACTCGGGGCAGGAAAGTCTCACCCGGGGGTGAAGGCAGCTCCCAGCTCCGGCTGGGCTGGAACGGCCCTGCTGTTCTCTGGGAAATGCTGACATTTGGAAAAACGAGGCGATTCTGCACTGAGAGGAGGGATCTGCATTTTGACATTTCTTTGAAGTGGAGGTTTCATTTGGAAGCGTTCCCTCCTCAAGGTTGTTTGGATGCCTCTCCGTCCCCATTAGTGCCGCAGATGGTCATTACAACATTCAAAAACGAGCTTTAAAAAGCCTCAGGAACCACAGCACCTCAAACCCTCTGCCTGAGTGCCACAAACACCCCACCCCACCCCACTTTTCCCCAGAAATTGTGATCTTTCAAGGCAAACACTCTTCCTTTGTAACGGGAAATGTGTGCATGGGAGGGGTCTCACTCCCAGTCCTGGCTGGGATGGGTTTGGTCCCACAGCTCCCATCCCACCACAGCCTCCTGCTCTGGCTGCCCCAGCCCTGGAGGCTTTGGGCTGAATCACAAACTGTGCTTTCCCCTCAGAGCAGCATCCAAGGTCAGCCAAGGTCGGTGAAAGCTCATCCAGCACAAGCCCAGGCTCTGCTCAGCCAAATCCAACTGAATTTGCTGCCTGGGGATTCATGGTGAGCTCCTCTCCCTTCCCACGGAAAGGTCAGATCCTCCTCCTGAACCTCGAGCAAGAGATTAACGATGGGTTTAAGAGGAGGGTGGGGGAAGGTCCCAACCCAATCCTGAGTCCATCCCTAGGGTCAGCCAAACAGGAGGGACAACCAGGGACGTGTCCCCAACAGCCCAGCCCTCTGAAGAGGAACATCAGCTCTTGGCACAGCTCCAGGATGCCCACAAGGTCCAAACCCCACCTCGGAAGTGTGAAGATCTTTCCAGCTGGCTCCAGCTCCATCGAGTGCAAACCTCAGACCCCAAATTCCCCAGTTTTGGGGTGAAGGTGTATTTCAGGAGTGACTGGAAACAGCCCAATTTTCTCCCTGCGGATCCAACAGCTGGCAGCCTTTAAATCGCTGCTCTAATCAGATGTAAACCCTGAGCATCCCCCCAAGGATTAGAGGCAGATATTTGGAAATCCCACAGGCCTCCAGGATGTGGGACTGTGTCCTCCCACCCACAAGAGCCACAGGTGCCCAAAAGTGCCACCCAACCCCAGCAGCTGGCAGGAGCCACAGTGGGGACCCCATTCTGCACCCCTTGATCCTTTTGAGCTGCCTAAGGCTGGATCCAATTCCATCCTAAAATCCTGCAGGAATTCTGGCAGTCCCAGGCGCTTCCCTTCATGCTGCAGAAGACCAAATTCTTGTGATTAATTCAATATTCAGAGGCGGATTTTGGTGATGGAAAGGGAAGAGGAAGGGTTTGCTCCAAGGATAAGCATTGTCCCCAGTCCAGCATCCCAAAAATCAGGGTGAGACGGGTGGGTCCCAAAGGGGACGAGCAGGGTGCCCAGAGGAAGGGAGCCAGCAGAAAATCATCTCCCAGTGACCCCAGAGAGGCTGGGGGACATTCCCAGCATTGCTGAAGGGTGACAGGTCTCATCGCTGACCTCCCTGGCAGGAACGAGGCCGGAGCAGCCCTGGGAAGAGCTGCAAAGCAGGAATGCCCCATTAACCCACACCCCAGCCAGGAACAGCTTCCCAAAAATCACCTTTTCTCCTGTCACCTTTTCTCCTGCTCCCGTTAGGCCAGGACAGACAGACCCAGCACCCCCAAGGGCGCAGACAGACACCAAACCCCATTTCCTGAAAGAGCCCCTGGGCACCACGAGTCCCCTGCTTGGGATCAGATTAAAGTTCAGGGCGACGGGGCCAGGCTGGTTTGGAGTTTTCCAAGAACATTATTTATACTGCAGAAAAGCTCCCTGCAGCCGTCCATCACGGGCTGGCAGGGAGGGCAGCTGAGCCACCTGCCCACAGCCACGGGGCCCCCAGGCTGCCCCAGAAGAGGGGGCACAGCCCCTGGCAGCACCCCCAGACCCACACAGAGGGGTGGCACAGCCCAGCTCCGGGATAGGAGCGCCCGGATCTCGGTTTGCAAAGCACATCGCCGCCCCCCGTGCCTCAGTTTCCCCAGCTGTACAGGGTCACCCATCAGCGAGCTGGCGGCGAGGAGAGGAAGAGGAGGAGCCCGGGCTGACATCCACGAGCAAAGTATGGCATGAAAGACAAGTGGCTGCATCCTGCCACCAAGCCAGGCTGTCCCTCTCCTCCGGGAAGGGCACAGGCGGCAGCACCGGGAGCTGGCAGCGGGTCCAGGCCCGGGGGTGCCAGCCCGGCCCCCAGCACGGAAGGCACAAGGGCTGCCCCAAGCCAGGGCCTGGAAGTGTCCCTTCCTGGAGAGGTGACACGCAGAGCTTTGGTGCCAGCTGTCACCGGGTCCCCCGCCTGGCCAGCTCCCCAGGTTTTGGGGGTCCCACGGCCCCGAGGGTGGCTGGGGGGGCTCAGGGGCCGCCCCCAGCACAGTCCCCAGCCCGGCCGGGCTGCCAGCGCCGCTGTCCAGGGGCTGTCCTGGGGCTGTCCCGGGGCACGGCCGCGCTTCCAGGCGCTCCCGGGTTTAAACCCGGCAGGCTGAGCCCTCGTTAGATAACAGAGGCTTCCCTCTAATCTCCCGAGCCTGGCAGGGGCAGCTGCGCCCCTGTGGCACCTCGCAGGCAGCGATCCGGCTCCTGGGCTGTCCCCCGGCTCTGACAATGCCACCCCTGCTGTCCCTGGCAGGGCCTCCCGCCCTGGTGCAGGGGACAGGAGGCTCGGGGGGAGCAGGGCCACTCTGCAAGGACACCTCAGCCCAGGAGGGACCTGCAGGAACCCAGAGAGACCCCAGGCAACCAAGGGTGACCCAGGGATGCCATGAAGGAGTGGGAGCACCTGGAGAGAGGCAGGGCATCCCCCTGGATGGAGGCAAGGGTTCAAAGAAACACCAGAGACACCTTGTGGGACCCCACAGAGCCCGAAGGGGAACACGGAGAGGCTCGGGGGGACCCCAAAACACGTGGAGGAAATGAGGAGCGATCCCTGAGAGTCTGGAGGAGAAGGGGCACCCACAGACACTCGGGGGGTGTTCCATGGGGGAATCCAGAGAGGATGAGGAACCCAGGAGGAGCCCGGAGAACCCACAGGGGATGGAAGAGCTGGGGAGCCCCGGGGCACCCACAGGGGATGGGATAGCTGGGGAGCCCCGGGGCACCCGCAGGGGATGGGATAGCTGGGGAGCCCCGGGGCACCCACAGGGCATGGGATAGCTGGGGAGCCCCAGGGCACCCGCAGGGGATGGGGCGGGGGTTGCGCCCGGAGCGGCTGCTCCGCCCGTGGCGGGGAGCGCGGCGCGGCGCCGCGGCGGCTCTCACCGATTTGGGCTTCTTCTTGGGGGCCAGGTTGTCGTAGAAAGCCTTGGCTTCATCCCAGGGCCGTCCCGGTGCCCCGGCGGGGCCCGGCGGTTCCATAGCGCGGCGGCTCCGGGGCACCGGCGGCTCCGGTCCGTGCGCGTCCCGGGAGCTCCCGGAGCCGGGGCCGGCCCGGCGGAACGCGCTTTATAAGGCATCCCATGAAGCTCCGGGGTTTCAGTCCACCGGGACACGGATTAACCTCTTCGGGACCGAGCGCTCCTCGCCGCCGCCGCCGCCGCGTTCTTCTCGGGGATACCGAGAGGGAATTGAGGAAGGAGCCCCCGCTGCGGGGCAGAGCCAGCGCCGGGGGCAGCGAAGGCTCGGGAGAGAGGAGAAGGGGCTGGGGACAGGGGTGGCATCAGGAGAGCCCCGGGAGGACGCGGAGCGGGAGCGATGGGGCAGCGTTTGGGGACACGGGCTCCTGCTCGCCCCAAGCCGCGGGGCTCTGGGGTTTGGCCACCCTTGGGAGCACAGGGAAGGGCACGAGGGACATGGAGCAGCCAGGGTGGTGACAGCAGGGGAGGACAGAGGTGTGGTGGGACCCTGCTCCGTGCCAGGGTGACCTGTGCCGTTCCCTGGTTAAGGGAATGAGTGCGGGTGTTAATTAAGGCTCTCCACTCCCACGAGTGCTGGTGGGAGCAGCCACAGAGCTGCACAGTCAGCTCAGGCTAAAAGTTCGACCAGCAAAGCCCCAGAGAGCAGGGGGTGCATCCCAGAGACCAAAACCCAAGAGCCAGGAAGGGGCAAGAGATGGAGGATCCCACCTGGAACAGAGCAGCTCCTGGAGCGAGGCCACAGAACAGAGTTTCACCCAAATCCCTGTGCTCCAGCTGAAGAAAAACCCTCCCCACAAACGACAGCTTTGGGAACCCCTGTGTCCCTGTCCATGAGATCAACCCAACACCTCCTCACCAAGCTCCAACCAGGAGAGCAGTGCCAGGGCGAGCTGTGTGCTGGTGAGCAGGGCTGGCTCCAGGGATCCCAAACCCTTTGGGGATTCAGCATCGTTTCAGCCTCGCAGACTTCCTCTCCCCAGGGCCTTTGCAGCTCCCTGCTGGGAAACACCTGAGCTTGCTTTGGGGTGGCCCCCAGGGAGGCAGGAGCTTGGAGGGCCCCGGGATCACCAGGCTATTCTTGGAGTGCTCCCTTGAGCTTTTGAGTCGCTGCCCTTTCAGGCAGCAGCCCTGGCACGTCCCCACAGGGTGGGACAACCTGCCCTGTCCCCTCTTTCCCAGGCACTGCTGAGCTGCAAACTCACACGCGCGCTCCTGGAAAGCACAGAGGCCAAAGCCGAGGTGCAGAGCTCTCCCATCAGCAGCACTCCTAAAAATACACTCCCCGCCGTGGTTTTGGCACCTTCCCACCCCGTGCTCCAGTGCTGGCTGCTGCAGGACACACCAAAGGCTGGGGAATTGCAGGATCCAGGCGGGATTGGGCTGAGCTGGGAGCCAGCCCTGCCCGATTGATTGCAGAGAAGGATTAAAATTTGGTGAGAGCTCCTTAGCAACAGTCACTGTCTGTGCAGGCTGCTGAGGGAGAAGAAAGGCCAGAGGAAAATCTGTTCGGGGAAGATGGGGGTGGAGAAAGGAAGGACAAAGATGCACAGAGAGCAGGTCCCAGCTGCTGACAGATGGAGCCCAGGACAAAGGCACCAGCCCCGAGGGAAGGGGACAGCCAGGGGACAGCTCCTGGCTGACAAAACCTCCATTTCCAGGGAGGTTTGGGGTGTGGGGCCTCCCCACCCCAGAAGTGACATTCACTTCCCCAGAGTTGCCTGCACAGCTGAAGGGTTTCACTTCCACCCACCTTCAAGGCTCCCCAGGGACTCTGCTGTCCCCAAGGGTTTCTCCACCCCTTGGGGTGCCACAGGCGCAGGTGAGACCCCTAAAATATTCTCAGAAGCGTGGTGTTGTCACCTCCCTGTCCCCAGCCAGCTGCCCCCCAATGAACCATCCAGAGGGGGACACCACACACAGGGGGGACAGTTTATTTTTCCATTAAAAAAATAGGTAAGGACTTCACCATCTCCTAAGACACCACAGCCACCAACACCACAACGTGCAGACTAAACACCAGCCCGGGGCAGGAGGGGTGGGTGCAGCAGGCTGGCAGGGTGGGGGACAAGGAGACAGATTTGTTTCTTGTGGCCTCAGAGCTTTGCCAGGAGGCCCAGCAGGTACAGGATCCATCCCCATCCAGCACCCAGCTGTCCCCACAGCAGTGTCACACACCCAGGACCTGCCTTCCACCCGACCCTGCCTCCAGTTTGGGACCACAGGTGTCACCTCAATACCCAGGGAGGTCAGAAATGCCACAGAGCACCCAGGGCAGCTGTGGATGTCACCCACCTGATGGGATGGGAGGTGGCTTCTGGGATGGAATTCTGGCCACATCCAGGGCTGGGACCAACCCTGGCTGTTCCCAGCAGGAGAAGCAAAGGTGGAAGAGCTAAAGCTGGTGCAAGACCCTGCCCTGGCCTCTCTGGGCAGCCCTGCAGGGAATTGCCAATGAAGGAAGGAATGGGAGCAGGACTTGGGACTTTTCAGCCTCCCTGGAGACATCACAAGTGGGGGGAAAAACAGCAGCAAGGGAGCAGAGTTGGGCTCAGATAAGATTGGGGAGTGGGTCAGGTGGAGCAGTGGGGAAAAGCAAGGAGACAGCAACAGGGGTGTGGGAACAGCTGGCCCTGGTCAGCCAGGACACACCGGTGGCTGCAGGGTGTCCAGCTCGGGGGTGGGAGAGGGCTGACCACGCTCAGAGCAGGCTCTGCCCTGGGAGGGTGTGGAACTGCCCAGGATGCAGCCGGAGCAGGGGCAGCAGGAGGGATGGAATGTGGCTCATGCCAAATGGGGGGAAAATGGGGATTGAAACCATCACAGGGGGCAGAGCTTGGCTGCAGCCAGTCCAGCCCTGAGTGCCAGGGCTCTATTTTTGCATGTCACACTGCAGCAGCAGGACGATGGAGGGGTCACTCTTGGCGGCCTCCTTGAACTCCTCCAGGGAGATCTGGTCATCCTTGTCCTTGTCCATCTTTGTGAAGATCTTGTCCACTCGCTGCTGGGGTGTCAGCCCGTCTTGGTTCATCCTCATCATGATCACAGTCCCCACCATCTTGTAAATGGCCTGGAGAAGGATGAGAGTGGGAATGAGAGGCAATGTTGGAAGGACACAAGATCCCAGGACAAGGCAGGGGACAGGGACAGGATTGCTGCTCTGTCAGGACCCATTTCTATCAGATCCACATCCATTTCAGACGAGGCTCTGGGAAGGAAAACCCATTCTTTGGTGGCAAAAGGGACCAAAGCAAAGCCTGGAAGAAGCAAACAACCCCTGCTGGTTTGAAGCACCGGTACCTCAATGATCTCCAGCATCTCCAGGCGCGTGATCTTCCCATCCCCATCCAGGTCGTACATCTCGAAGGCCCAGTTGAGTTTCTGCTCAAAGGTGCCCCTGGAGGTGACAGACAGGGCACAGATGAACTCCCTGAAGTCGATGGTGCCGTCCCCGTTCTTGTCGAAGGTGCGGAAAGCATGCTGGGCAAACTTGGAGGCGTCTCCGTAGGGGAAAAACTGCGGGGAGGAGAGAAGAGGAATTGAAATGAGGAGGGGGAACTCAGCACAGAGCTGCACCTGAGCTGCTCCAGCCCCCCAGGCTGCACTCAGACCCCCCCAGAGCTGGAGCCCACCTTGATGTAGAGCTGCTGGAACTCCTCCAGGTTGAGGATGCCGGTGGGGCAGTCCTTGAGGAAGCCCTTGTACCACTGCTTCAGCTCCTGCTCGCTGAACTCCGTGCTCCTCACCAGGTCATCCAGCATCTCCGGGGCCAGCTTGCTGCTGTGCTTGCCCATGGCTGCCCCCTGGAAAGGAAAATCCACCCCAGGCTGGAGAGGGATGGTGCTCCCAGGCCCTCCTCCACCCTGGGTGATCCCATTTTCCTCTTCTCCTTGCTGGAGCTGCTCCACCTGGCTGATGGGTGTCCAGGTGGCACTGGAAATGTGGCTGTGGCCTTTGCTGCTGGTCCTGGGGCAGCCAGAAGCATCACCCCAACACCTGGACTCATTTTGGGCTGCAGGAAAACACTCAAAAAGCAGCTGAAAATTCAGAACTCTTCCCACTGCCTTTGCCAGAGCACGATCAGAGAATTCTAGGTTTTGTTTGGAAAGGACCGCAAAGACCATTTAGTTCCAGCCACACTGCCATGGGCAGGAACACCTTGCACCAGACCTTCTCTAAGGACGGGACAACGAAGAATCTGCCATTAGGGCACACAAAAACCTCCCTGGCAGCAGCATCCGGCCGGTGCCCAACCTNGAGGAATTGAAATGAGGAGGGGGAACTCAGCACAGAGCTGCACCTGAGCTGCTCCAGCCCCCCAGGCTGCACTCAGACCCCCCCAGAGCTGGAGCCCACCTTGATATAGAGCTGCTGGAACTCCTCCAGGTTGAGGATGCCGGTGGGGCAGTCCTTGAGGAAGCCCTTGTACCACTGCTTCAGCTCCTGCTCGCTGAACTCCGTGCTCCTCACCAGGTCATCCAGCATCTCCGGGGCCAGCTTGCTGCTGTGCTTGCCCATGGCTGCCCCCTGGAAAGGAAAATCCACCCCAGGCTGGAGAGGGATGGTGCTCCCAGGCCCTCCTCCACCCTGGGTGATCCCGTTTTCCTCTTCTCCTTGCTGGAGCTGCTCCACCTGGCTGATGGGTGTCCAGGTGGCACTGGAAATGTGGCTGTGGCCTTTGCTGCTGGTCCTGGGGCAGCCAGAAGCATCACCCCAACACCTGGACTCATTTTGGGCTGCAGGAAAACACTCAAAAAGCAGCTGAAAATTCAGAACTCTTCCCACTGCCTTTGCCAGGGCACGATCAGAGAATTCTAGACTGGTTTTGTTTGGAAAGGACCTCAAAGACCATTTAGTTCCAGCCACACTGCCATGGGCAGGAACACCTTTCACCAGACCTTCTCTAAGGACGGGACAACGAAGAATCTGCCATTAGGGCACACAAAAACCTCCCTGGCAGCAGCATCCGGCCGGTGCCCAACCTGCTCTTGGCCAGCCCTCGGGGTCTGGCCAGGGGGCTGCCAGCAGCAGGGAGCCCTGGCAAGGCCCTGGCTGCGTGGGCAGCGAGCGGAGCCGCTCCGAAACGCGCCGTGCCCGCTCCCACGCAGCCCCGGCTGCCAGCGCCGCCCAGCCGGAGCAGCAGATGGCTCTCGGGGAGCTCCTGGAGCTTCTCTCTCCGTGAAGTTGAGGAGAAGTTCACCTGGAGCCCGACCAAGCGCCGTCCCCTCTCAGGGATCCTGCCCGTGTGGGCTTGGGGCAGGCAGGGGGACCCTGCGGTGGGGGATGTGGGGTTCCTTGTGCTCCCGGAAAATCCCACAGACAGCGGCTCCTTCCTGCCCCATCATCCCACCAGCATCTGTCACCGTCTGCCGCGGCAGCAGCGAGCCCACCAGCCCTCGGCAGCCGGAGCCCGGGGAATGTCCAGACACCCACAGAGCATGAGGCGTCCCCAGCGACCCCAGCCCGGCCCTCTGAGCTCCCCCAGCACCACGGTCCTGTTCTGGATCGCTGGCATTGATTATAAACCATGCCAGGCTCTACATGGGCAGACCTGCCATGATCCGAGTCCTCCCACAGCCACCCTGGCAGGAGGATGCTGCCCCTCACCACAGCTCAGCCCTGGAAGTGGCCGGGACTCCGGAGCAGCATCCTGAGGTTCACAGCCCTCGATTCCCTTTGCCAAGCAGCACCCAGCCGTGCCAGGGCAGGGCGCAGCACCCAGGAGGGGCAGCGCACGCTCACCCCAAAGCACCAATTGATCAGCGGCTGCTGGTCCCAAGCCCGGCCAGAGGGGCGTCACTACGGGTGTCCCCCCCGGGGCGACACAGAGCACCCCTGGATTGGCACCCAGGGAGCAGGGACGGGGCTCGGGGGATGGGTGGAGGCACGGGGATGCTCTGCCCCGGGATAGCTCGGAGCCACCGGCCCCGACACCCGCTGGAAGCGGCTCCCGGGAGCAGCTCCCGGCACCTGCCCCGACGGAGGGAGAGCCGGGTCCCGGCCCCGTGGGCGCGGCCGCAGCCCCGACGGCTCTTACCTGTGTGCGGCGCGGGCAGGTGGCGGCTCGGCGGGGCCGGGCGGGGCGCNGGGGTCGAGGTGGGATACTGGGGGGTACTGGGATGCTGGGAGGGGAAATGGGACCGGGATGCTGGGACAGGGATGCTGGGGGATGCTGGAGGTGGCATGCGGGGGGATGGTGGCAGTGGGATCCCGGGGATGCTGGCTGCCCTGGGGACACTGGGACATATCAGTGGCTCATCGCTTGGCAGAGGCACGGCTGAAGCACAGAGGAGAAAGGGACAAGAAAACCACTTTGATCTCCAGAACCAAATGTGGGATGTTTCCATGGAGATCGCCGAGCGCTTTTCCCGGTGACCTTGGCATCCTGCTGCGATCCCAGCGCCACCTGGGCCTGTCCGAAGCTGCCCCTCTGCATCTGGTGGCCTCTGAGCCGCTGGATGAAGTCTCTGGACAGCCAAAGCTGCTCCTCATCCCATCCCACCCCATCCCCAGTGGGGCTGTGGGGTGCCCTGGGGTGCTCAGCCCTTCTCCAAGGCACCTGCCCTCAGGTGCACCCACCCTTGCTGCAGGAAGCAGCAGGAACTGCCCGAGCTGGAGGTGAAACAGAGCTGGGTTACAAAAAACACAAATATTTGCAGCATCGGGGCTGAAGGGCTTCATCCTCCCCCTCCTGGGGGCAGGAGGGCTGGGACCACCACAGGGCTGGACGTGGCATCCTTGTGCCAGGGCTGGAATGCGGTGATTCGGCCCCATGGATTTTGGGTCGCCTCCAGAGCCTCTGCTGGGCACAGGACGTGGCTCAGTGTGGCCCCAAAGCCTCTCCGTGAGCGTCCCCGAGAGCTGGGGGGGGATGAGCCCCCCCGGCCCCGCCGGCGGTTCTTGGATGTGGAGTGGGGAAGGCACCAATCAGCAGCTCTGCAAACCGCCCGTGCCCGGGCTGCTCAGGGGGACTGAAAAATTAATGAGGGCTTAATTGAAGCAGCTCAGGCTGGCGGGGCTGAGACCAGCCCAGCTCAGCTCAAGGGAAGGGGGTGCCGAAGGGGCGTGGGGCAGCTGGAAGGGAGGGGGAGAGTGCCAGGTGACAGGGGTGCCCTTGGGATGAGGGTCAGGGTGACCATGGAGTCCTGGGATGTCCTTTTTGGGGCTCTGACACACCACGCCGTGGTGCTGGGGTGAAACCTGGGGGTCATGGAGGGCTGACCACACTGGCAGAACACCCGGCTGAGCCCAGCACCCAGACTGGGGCACCCCAAAACCTTCATGAGCCCAGATTCCAATGGGATATTGGCCCTGGGTTTGCAGAGGGGACAACAGGGTGTCTGGAGGGGACACCGCTGTGCAGGCAGCGCTGGCTCGGCGACAGCTTTTCCCTCCCCATTCCTGCAGCAGCATCCCCCCAACACCCACCCCCGGGGCGCCAGGGCGCTGCTGGCTCCTAAAAACCTCCCTATCCAGCGGCTCCGAGGAATGCAAAGGGCTGCAGCTTCCCCCAGCGGCTACGGGCGGCAGCAGCACGGCCCGGGGGGCTGTGCCCGATGGGGGCCACCCCGCAGCCCCCCCTGCCTCGGGCCGCTGCAGCTGGGTCAGACCCCGCAAACTGCGGGGGGCTGTGGGGAGCAGGAATCAGGGCTGCTAATCCCAGAATCCCGACAGCTCCAGGTGACCCAGCTGTGACACTGCCAGTGCCCGGGGCTCAGCCAGCTCCTCTGTGACCCCCCAGCACAAAAGGCTCTGTAAAGGAGAGAGGAGCTGCTGTCGCCCACCCCATGTCCCCGAGAGACAGCTCTGGGTGCCACTGGGCAAGCTGGACCTGGGGTGACCCTAACTCTGGGGGTCCCTCTTGACGTCCCCACTGTCATGCCCAGTTCTGTCCTGGGAAAAGAGGAGAGTCAGGGTAGAAAAGCAAAAACAGCCCAATTTTGGGGTTCCCTTCCTCCTACATCACCCCTGCGAGAGCAGCTCTGCAGGTTCGTGCCATCCAAACCCCTTCTGCCCCCGTCCTGGGGGGCTGATGAGGCTCAGAGGGTGCTGCCTGCCCAAACCAGAGGTCCTGGCACCCGGACTGGCTCGTCCTCGCTTCGATGGCACCAGGTGGGGTCGGAGCTTGTCCCCTCCCCAGATAGGGGTCCGGGGGAAGCAGTGCCACCCACGGGCTGGGGCAGGAACAGAGGAATATTTAGGTTTTCCCTCCCTCTGCTGAGAGCTGGGGCTGGCTCTGATGGGGAGGACCCTCTCGATGTCACCGTGCCCCCCAAAGCCAGGGGAGAAGCAGCCGGACCCTTCTCCCCGCCAGGCCGCAGAGCTTTGCCGGCCGGCACGCAGGGGGTTAAGCATCCCCGTCTCCCTCACACTTGAGACGTCACCGTCACCAGTGGCGTGGGGGGGCCGGGGGGCTATGGTGGTCTTTGTGGNGCTCCCCGGTGCTGGCCGGGACTGGGGGTGCTGGGGTGGGCGCTGGTGGGGTGGGCGATGCTGGGGTGGGTTCGCCCCGCCTGGCGCTGCTGCAGCCCCGCGGTGGCCCCGGGTGGGTGCGGGCGCACGGGTGGGTGCCCGCCCGCGCCGGCGGGGTGCTGCGGCTCGGCTGCAGGCAGCCCTGCGGTAAATCCGTCCGGCTGCTCAGCTGCAGCCGCAGCCGGGCACAGGGCAGCCCCCTGCACCCCCCGGTCCCTCTCGGGGAGGGGCTCAGCCCGATGGGGGGCTCACACATCCCTCCGGCCAGGGGGCTCCCCAAACCGGGGGGGTCACCGCGCTGAGGAGCCCCAACTCCACCCTGCTCAGGGCTGGGGGTGCCCCGGCTGATCCCGGGGTGGGATCTGGCGCCGACACCCCGATTCCCGGGATAAGCTGTGCCCCCCATGGAAAATCCTTCAGGCACCGCGANTCAAGGGGAAGGGGCAGGAATGCCCCGGTCGGGGCTGCGGCGCTGCACCAGGCTGCGGTGCCCACGGCGATGCTGCACCGGCAGCAAAGGGGCACAGCCCCAAAACCGTGGCACGGAGTGGCCTGAGCCGGGGGCATCGCTGCCCCTCCGGCGTGGCCAGCTCGGGCTCTGCCGGCTCGGGGGAGGGGTGCTCCTGGATGCAGGATTTGGTCCTGCCTGGCGCAGGCGCGGGGGGTCCACCCATCGGCCGGGTG
>VZTB01012129.1:1782-25071 GCA_013397245.1 Thryothorus ludovicianus | reverse complement strand
CGGGAAGAGGGGGGCAGGTTCTGGAGAAGGGCTAGAGTCCAACGAGGCCACCGCAGGGAGGGACGGAACCCGGGGCCACCTCGGGTGTGGCTGGGGACAGGGAGGCTGCTGTTCCCAGCCCTCCTGTGGCAGCACGTTCCTCTGTGAGCGCTGCCGGTTTGGGGGTGTCTCTCCCAGCGGATTTGGGGCGCGCAGCTCCCCCAGTTCAGCAGTGGGCAGCCTGCACTGGGAGGAGCCCCTCACCTTCCCCCACAGCCCCCCCGGGCCAAATGCCACCGGGAGGTTTAAACACTCAGGACCAAGGAAATGGCACAAAACAGAGGCTGAGCCCCAAGTGGAGCCACCCCCCAGCCCAAGGGGCTGCAGCAGCCCCCAAATCCCCACCTGGCACTGAACCCCTGCACCACGGCTCTGGGGTCACCCCGGGGTGTCCTCACACTGGGGACCCATCCGTGCCCCTTCCCCGGGCACAGGCAGAGTTCAGCAGTGACAAATCCCAGCCCCAAGCTGCCCGTCAAGGACAACGGTGGCACGGGCACGAGGATGCCCTCACGCCGGTCACAGCCTGTGTGCCAGAGCCAGAGCAGGGCAGGTGCCAACCTCCCACCCTGCCGACTGCCTCAGCACCCCAGGGACACCTCCAGCACCCCAGGGACCCCTCCAGCGCCCCAGGGACACTCCCAGTACCCCAGGGACACCTCCAGCACCTCAGGGACACCCTCAGCACCCCAGGGACACTTCCAGTACCCCAGGGACACCTCCTGCACCCCAGGGACACTTCCAGTACCCCAGGGACATCTCCAGTACCCCAGAGACACCCTCAGTACTCCAGGAACACCCTCAGTACCCCAGGGACACCTCCAGCACCCCAGGGACACCCCCAGCACCCTTTCAAAACCCCCTAGAGCTCAGCAGGATGAACCCCGGGGTCACTGCGCCAGAGCAGCTCTGGGTGTGTTCAATGCACCCCAGTTACCCCAAAAACCAGCTGCACTTCAGGCTTGTGCAGCCCCAGTGTAAAGGAACCCCTTCCTGGGCCTGAGAGGAGGAAGAGGAGGAAGGCAGAGCCGTCCCAGTTGATGCCAAGGGTCTGTGCTGGGGCTGAGTGGGGAGTGCTGGGCTGGGGGGGCACAGCCCCATTCCAGGCACGAGGCCACCCCATCCCTCCCCCCGCTGCTCCAGCTCCCCCTCTCCCCTTCCCCAGCCTCATTAATTAAACCCAAGCGCTTAATTACAACCTGCTGAGTCCCGCGGCTGCTTCCCGGCGCCTGCTGATACCACGGGGCCAATCCCGAGCCCCCCACACCCCTGTAGGGAAGGTGGGGTGCAGGGAACTGGGGGAGCATCCCGTTGCCCGCAGGATTTGGGTTGTGGCTCACCGGCAGCATAAAAGGATCTTCACACAGTGCTCAGGAAAGAATAAACCCAAGCACTGGGGCTGGGGAAGTCATCCCTGGGGATCTTGGCCTCTCCAAGGAGAGATGGGGACAGATGGCTCCACCCTGGGGTTACCCCCGAGCTGCTGGCAGGTCCCACAAGGGGTGGAGAGGGACGGGGATGCTCAGCCCGGTGCCTGCTGAGCTCCCGGTGGCAATAAAAAATAATCGAGGTAAATAAGGTGAAGGCTGGTGGCAGCACGAGATGGAGGGGAGATCCAGTGTCCCACCGTGCTCCCCCACCCGGTCACCCACCCGTGGGTCCCCAGGGCAGGGAGGTGCCCAGTGGGGTGCCCTGACCCTCCTGCCCTCCTGCCCACAGGTCCCTGCCGGCCCATGAAGTGACCCAGGCGGGTGGCACAGCCCCTGCTCCTGCCGTAGCCACCACTGCCACACCAGGCACTGAAGTAAGGACCCAAGGGCACGGCCGTGGGGTGGGTGGGATGCTCTGGCATGGGCACTAGACCCCCCAAACCAGATCTGTGGGGCACAATTCCCACCTGGGGTCTTCTCCTGTGGGGGAATGCCCAGCTCCACAACCCAGGGGAATTGCATGACACCATGGGGGTCACCTGGGGCAGCCCCTCACCCCTTAGGGATGCCAGGGTTGGGGAACTGGGGTGGCAGCACGGCCAGGGGTGCCCCAGGAGCACAAGGCTCCCAGACCCTCACCCCTCTTCCCTTCCTACCTCTGGAACTGGCAGAAGTGCCGGGAGAGCTGTCACATTCCAGGGGATGCTCACAGCTTTGTGCCCAGCCAGGAGGGATCGGGGTGGGCACAGGGAGGGGCCGTGGTGGCCCTCGGGGACTGGGGGGTGTCCGGCCGGTGGCACCGGTGCTGTTCCACTCTGTTCTGTTTCTCTCGCTCAGGTCTGCTGGCCATGGGCAACCTGATAAAGGTATTGGGCAAAGATTTAGAAAACTGTCCTCATTTTTTCCTGGATTTTGAAAGTAAGTCCCATGAGCAGGGTGGGCATGGGGAGGGCGCCAGGGCTGCCACCGCGGATGGGGACAGGCACAATGTCCCCGTGTCCCCAGGCGCCTCAGGGCGCTGAAAAAGTCTCCAAAATGGGACAGGAGACCAGGACCCCAGGAGATGCCCCACCCCTCCAAGAGTGGGGCAGAGGTCCTGGCTGAGTGGTGGGATGCAGGATGCAGCAGAACCTGGCCCGGGAACTCCTCAGGCACACAGGCACTGCTGTTAGCTGATGGCACTGGTGGCCGTGTGGCACGTCCCGTGACACCGCCAGGACAGGGACAGCCTGCAGGCTGGGAAAGGAGGAGGGAATGATCCGTGCCACCTGCACTGCTGGGAAGGTCAGTGCGGCGGCCGCAGCCAGCACCGAGTGATGAGGAGCAGGGACCTGCCTCAGATCGGGGCAAAGGGACAGGAAAGGACAGCTCTGGGCCCCCCAGGCTGGACACGGCGGGGTGCAGGACACGGTGGCAGCTGTGGCAGGATGCCAGGCCGGGCACAGCCCCAGGGCTCCCCTGGCTCCCCCTCCTGAAATTCCTCCCGGGGCACAGCTCAGAGCAAGAGCGAGGAGGGTGAAAAGGGTGCAGTGGCTTCTGCTCGCCCCAGCCCTGGCCCCAGTTCCATCCCCAGCGGGGTCAGGCCGTGCACAGCTCCCCACACCGCCTCTGACTCCCCAAAATACCCCGGCCTGGGGTCACACAGCCTCCCACTCCCCCAGCGAGGGACCTTCCTGCTCCTCCGGGCTCCGCTGAGGCAGCACAAACTTCTGCCTCCAGCCCCCTTCACAGCCCCCTGGCACAGGTTCTGGGGGCTCCCCAGGACCCCTCATTTCAGCTCTAGCTCTGCACTAGAGTAAGGGTTTGGCTGTCACCAAAACTCCAGGGACTTCAGGGACTTCCCGTTGGCTTCTCCTCCCTTCGCTCCTCCCTCTCCATCACCCCATCCGCCAGCGCTCATCACCATCGGGGGGGAAGAGGCTGCACCCGGGGCCGGGAGCAGCCGCGGGGTCACCCCCAGAGCCCCCCGAGCCCCCGGGGAGCAGCGGGGGGAGGACGGGGCTCCGGCCACCGCCGCTGCCCGCAGCCCAGCACCTCTTCCCCGGGCTCCACCTCACCATCATGCTTTTTTCCTCTTGTTTCTTCTCTTGCAGGTTTCACATGGGGAACCTTCTAAAAGTGTTGACTTATAACGAACTTGACCAAGGCCCTAATTTTTTCCTTGACTTTGAAAGTGAGATGGGATTTTTATTTTCCGTTTTCGTTCCGTACTTCTCCTGAGTTCCACATCCACACCATTTTGAGTTCTTTGTCCCCGTCGCCCATCGCATCGCGCCCATCCCAGACGTCCTCCCCCCCACCTTTGCCATCCGGGGGTGTCCCCGGGGAGGGGGGCCAGACCCGTGGCCGGGGGCTGTCGCTCCGCACCTCTCCCTCGGGGCACTTTGCAGCCCCTCGGGGCCGAGCGCTGCTCGGGGACCCCTCGTGGTGAGCAGGACCGCGGTCACAGGGCAGCCAGGACTCACCCCCACCTGCCCCCCCGCTCCACGGCTTGACTTTGAGCTCGGGCAAGGAGAACGGATCAGGGGGAGAATCCCGCCAGGAAGGGCTGCGGGCCGGCGGGGGAGCCGTGGCGTGGGGTGCTGGCACCTCGCTCTGGCTCTCGCCGCCCCGGGCCCCGCTCAGAGCCCTCCGGGTTTCTCTCCCCGGGGCGCTGCCCTGCAGATGCGCAGCCGACGGAGGCCGAGACGGCGGTGTGGAACCAGGTGAACGCCGTGCTGGAGGAGGCACAGACCATCCTGGCCGAGCTGCAGTCCTACACGGGCGCCGGGCAGGAGATCCGAGAGGTGGGCGCAGCCCCGGTGCCCGCTGCCCGCCCGCCCAGCGCGGTTTGGGGGTCACCGCTGGCGCTCTCCCCTCCCAGGCCATCCAAAACCCCGGGGACCTGCGGCTGCAGGAGCGCGCCTGGAGCGCCGTGTGCCCCCTGGTCGCCAAGCTGAAACGCTTCTACGAGTTCTCCCTGCGGCTGGGTGAGTGCCTGACCTCCCCCGCAGCCCCGCCGTGTGCCCCGCATCCCTCCCCGGAGGCTACGGAGGTCCCGGCCGTGGAGGAGCGCTCAGCTCGGGATGCGGAGCCGTGCCTCAGTTTCCCCTCGGGGGGGCGTGGAGGCGCAGAGGGGGACCGGGAGTGCTCTGTCCCCCAGAGAACGCCCTGCGGAGCCTGCTGGAGGCCCTCACGAGCCCCCCCTACGCCCCGACCCAGCACCTGGAGCGGGAGCAAGCCCTGGCCAAGCAGTTCGCCGAGATCCTGCACTTCACCCTCAGCTTCGATGAGCTCAAGGTGCCTCCCTGTGCGGGGCAGAGAGGGGAGGGCCCCACGCCGGGACTCTGCCAAAGCTGCGAGCCAGCAGAGTCCCTTTGGGACCCCTAACCCTGGTTTGTGCCCCCCAGATGACCAACCCAGCCATCCAGAACGACTTCAGCTACTACAGACGGACCATCAGCCGGAATCGCATCAACAACCTGCAGGTGAGAACACTGCTGCCCCCCCGAACCTCCCCCAGGGGCTCACGGGGCTGGGGGTGGCTTGGGAGGGGGCACAGCCACCCCAGTGACCCCCATCACACCCCCCAGCTGGATGCAGAGAGCGAGGTGAACAACGAGATGGCCAACAGGATGTCCCTCTTCTACGCCGAGGCCACCCCCATGCTGAAAACACTCAGCAATGCCACCACCAAGTTCGTGTCAGAGGTGAGGGAGGCTGGGGGGACCCTCAGGGTGGGCAGAAACCCCCTCCAGCCACCACACAGGGGCTGGAAACAGCAGCTGGGACCTGCTGGGTTTCAGAACAAGACCCTCCCGATCGAGGACACGACCGACTGCCTGAGCACCATGGCCTGCGTGTGCAGGGTGATGCTGGAGACCCCGTGAGTGCCCCACTTTGGGGTTTGGGGGGGCATCTCGGTCCTGGGGTCCCTGTGCCACCCTGCCCAGGCTCAGGCAGCCTCTCTCCTGGCACAGGGAGTACCGGAGCCGCTTCACCAACACCGAGACCCTGCTCTTCTGCATGAGGGTGATGGTCGGCGTCATCATCCTCTACGACCACGTCCACCCCGTGGGGGCCTTCGCCAAGACCTCCAAGATTGATGTGAGTGGTCTCGGGGTCACAGTTGTGGGGTCCCAGCCGTGCCACTCAGTAGCTGCAATCCATGGCTTGAGCAGTGAGGAGGAGGATGATGGGGAGGAAGGGACCCTCGAGGATCTCACAGCCCCTCTTTCTGCCCCCATCAGATGAAAGGCTGCATTAAAGTCTTAAAAGACCAACCCTCAACCAGCACCGAGGGGCTCCTGAACGCTCTGAGGTGAGACGGGGGCTCGGGGACACAGCGGGGACGCGGCGCCACCCGGCAGCGCTGTGGGGTGGCAGCAGAGCGGGCCGGGGGCTGTGACCTGTGTCCCCTCCCCATCCAGGTACACCACTCGGCACCTCAACGATGACACCACGTCCAAACAGATCCGGGCCCTGCTGCAGTGAGCGCGGGGCGGCCGCCGGAGCCCGCACGTCACCGTGTCACCGCCGCCCATGACCATACAGCTCATTTTGTACAGAGGGGAAAAGGGACAACGAGGAGTACACAGAAATACGGAAAGCAAATCGAAACGGCCACCCCAGGCCGCCCTCCCCCGCCAGGCGCTCCTGCTCCCCCCTTCCCACCCCTAAACCTGCACCCGCTCCCGGACATGAGGTGCTGGTGGCACCGTGGGGACACTGCCAGGGAGGGCCAGGGCCGGGCAGGAGAGACCGGGACAAGGGAAATGCTGGTGGGGCTGGCAGCAGGGTGCCCATGGCACGGGGGCACCTTGGGGAGGGGGCAGGTGGTGCCCCTGTCCCCATCCTGGTCCCCAAGAGGATGAGGAGGAGGATGAGGAGGAGGAGGAAGGATCCCCGTGGATCTGCACTGACTCTGGAGGAAACGGCTCAGTCTCACCCGGTAGATTTTTAATATAAGCAATTAAATCCACACTCACCTCTTCTTTTCTACATTTTTCTTTTTTTTTGGGGTGTGAAATAAAATGACATTTAATCTGTTCGTGGCCGGAGCGGGGCTGTCTCTGCTGTGTCCCATCCCGCGTCCCCTCTCCGTGACACCCCGTGGGACAAAATCCCACCTCCCACGGTGGGACAACAGCCCCGAGCCCTGGCTCCCTCCTTCCCCAGTACGGCCGCAGACTGGGAGGACTGGGCTGCTGCTGGCGGCCGTGGCCGGTGCCTTTGCCGGCAGATGGCCCTGTGACACCGTGACAACGCGGCCACTGGCGCGCCCGTGCCAAGCCAACCCCCGTGTCAGCCCTTGGCTGGGGCTGTGTCACCCCAAAAAACCCCGCCAGGATTGTCCTCAGCGTGGCTGAGGCCACCCGAGTCCCCCGGGGTTTGGTGTCCCGCCAGCTCCCTCCTTCCCGCCGCCTTTCCCGCCTGGCACACGGCGGGACCCCCCCTCTGCCCTGCGTGCCCGGGGTGGGACAATGGACACCCCACGGGTGACACCACACACCCAGAGCCTCGTGCAAGGCGACTCTGCCTCAGTTTCCCCACTGCCCCCTGTGTGTGCTGGGGGGCATTTGGGCACGGTGCCCACGGCTCCCCGAGCTCTGGACCCCTCTGGAATTCCTCTGGGTGCCACCGTGGGGACACCCGTGCCACCCAGCTCAGCCCCCGTGTCCCCAAACCTACAAGGACCCCCTCCCCCGACACAGGGGTGGCACAGGGGGGACAGAGAGGGGGGACAGCCCCCATCCCTTTGGATACTGGCATTTCCTGGGCCCAGTGCCAGGATCCTGCCGGGTTTGCCGCCAAATCCGCCGAACTCCCGCGCGGGGCGGGACGGGGACACGCTCTTGCACAACCCCGGCCAACAGCTCCTTTTATTTTTAGGCTCTTGCAACATTTGACTTTACCACAGCCACCCGAAATGCTGCTAAGGCATCATCGGATGGGCCACAGGCTCCCCAACGCCCTGCCCTGCTCCCGAGCTGCTCCACACCCCAGCCGTGCCTCAGTTTCCCCGTGAGTTCCTTCGACTGGCTGCGATGGCAGCGGTGCCACCCGGCCCTGCTGAGCCCAAAATGGGGGCCGGGAAATCCCCCCTGGTGCTCCGAGGCACAAAGATCCCACCTGGGAGCCGAGGAGGAGGAGGAGGCCAGGCCAGGGCTCAGCACGGTGGCTGCAGCTGCCGCGTGTCTGCAGGAGCTGATGTCCCCAGGTGACACCATCCCCCAGATGGTCCCTGGCCCGTCCGAGGGGCGTCCCTGCAGTGTGGGAACTGGGCTGGGAAGAGCCAGGGCAGCGTCACCACCCGGGACCCTCCAACAGGAGTCAAGGGACAGGCGGATCCTTTAAAGCCACCAGTGAGCACGGGCACAGACACCAGCTGGTCACCGGTGCTGGGAGAGGTGGCAGCTGTGTCCCGGTGTCCCAGGGCCGGTGGGATCCTGGCACAGAGCCCATAACATCCCCCCTGTGGTGCCCCTTGCTCATGAGGGGAGGGATGAGGCCAAATTCGTGCCACATCCCAGCTCTGACTGTCCCCAGCGTGGCACTTCTCAGGGCAGAGCAGGTGGCACATGCCACCCTGGCAAAGGGCAGCGCTCCGTGGATGAGACATTTCCATTTAGAGCCAAAACCGGGTGAGAAAAGGGACCCAAAAGGGGTGCACAGCTCCTTGATCACCACAGACACATCTGAGCCCGTGCCACTGGGGACAGAGGCCCAAGTCAGGGGCAGCTCGCTGGCAGGGGGTTCTGGGGGTGGCACACAACGGGATGCAGATGAGGAGGTCCTGCCTGTCACCTCTCACTGCTGCACACGAGGATTTGGGCTGCCACGGTGCCAGGGGGACCCTCCAGTGCTCCACCTGGCACCCAGCCCTGCCAGCAGCATGGGACAGGAGCACCGAGCCAAAATGCCAGCGCCCAAGCGAGGGGGCTGCCCGCAGGGGGTTCTTGCCACCGGGATGGTGCCACCGGGACGGTGCCCGGTCAGCAGGGACACGGGGCTCCTCCAGCTCAGGCTCTCGGCTCCGTGCTCAGCCAGACCGGGCTGCCGAGGGCTTTAATTGATGGCGAGCCAAGCCACTCCGGGCCTGGGCTGTTTTCTAATCCCAGTGTAATTAATGACCTTATCTTTGGCCAAAGCCATTTAGATTAAGTGGCTGGTGTGATGGGCTCGGCGGCTCCGGCTGCACAGATGGGAGAGCCGCGTTTGTCTGGGGATTAGCGGAGGGCAGATGGAGTGAAGTGCCATTCCCCATCCCCGAACCTCCCGGCACTGGCAGCAGCCTGAAACCTGAGACCACAACAACTTTCTCAGCGAGCCCTGCCTGGGACTGGCGAGCGATCCCGGCATTGTTTGTGCCTTCTGCAGGGCCCAGAGCTGGTGCCAGCACCTGGAACTGGTGTGACCCTGCCAGGAGCTCGAGCCCAGTCCCTGCCTGGGATCCTCAGAGGTACAACAAACCGAGGAGAGTGACCTCCCTGGGAGAGCAGCCCACGGCAGGGATGCTGCCCTGGCTTTGCTTAAAGGAATTGCTCTCAGTGGCAGCCCCCACATCTCCAAGGAATAAACCCCAAGGAATAAAACCCAAGGAACAAAACCCACCTGTATCGTGGTGCTGGCAGGATCAGGGCCGGTATCCTCCCTCCACTCCCCACTCCACTGCATGGATAAGGAATTGTGGCAGACTCTGCTCACCTGGGAACCAAGTGGGAAAACACCTGGGAGCCCTTAGCCCCCCTGCTCAGCACAGCCCATCCCGAGCAGGCTCCTGAGGAGAACAGGCTACTGTGCAGGAGGAATAACAAGTATCCATGGGGATAACAAAGTTCATATTAAACCGATTAAGGATATTTAATCCATCTCTAACAGTATGGACATCTGACTGCACTCAGGAGCTGGAGCAGATAATCCCAGCCCTCCTGCCCCAGCGATCCTGGCCCGGCCTGGGGAGATGACTCGACATCTCAGAGCTCTGTCACAAACCAGCTCAGCACACAGCTTCACCCCCAGCTCACATTTCATCCATCCAGGCTGGGAGAACACAATCCCACAACCTCCAGAGCTGGGCTGAGCCCACATCCCTGGGTTGAGTCAGCACGCAGGGCAGACAAGTCTGGGCTGGAGAAGAGGCTCAGCTGGCGCTGCACAGACCCAGCAGCGCCCAGCATTCCAAAACTCTCTGCCCAGTGCCAAATTCCCAACTTTTCCCTGCATTTTCCCTTCGTCCCGAGCTCCCACACGCCATCACACGGCCCCAGGCGGCTGCCCCACGGGGTGCTACAGGAATAATTCCACATCGAGGAACAGAAACTGGAGGTTTAATCTAATCCCCACCAAAGCAGGAATCTCCAGAGCCCGCGCCGGCAAATCCACCCACGCAGCCCTTCCCTGGCAGGATGAGCCCTGGCTCTTGCCACATGGCACAGCACAAGGAAAAACTTGTGCTCTCCCAACCCCTCAAACCCTCCCAGCTTTGCATTATGCCCTGGAAAGGCTGTCCTGGTTTCACCAGAGTGGCATTCCAGGCACAAATGGCACTCACATCCTCCAGGAACAACACTGGGACACCAACTGCCTGGCGGACACAGCACCAGGAATTTGCTGCTCAGTAGCTTGGATTCAAATCCGGGGCCGGTTCCCCGTGCCAAACCACAGTGTAACCCCCCGGGAATTCTGCCTTAACTAGGACAGGCTCATCTGTTGAAAACTCAGATGAGATCATTTCCAAGTTCCTGTTTAACAGGTGCCAGCTCCTCCTGCACCTGCTGTGTGCACAGGGCTCCCTGCCCCCAGCACGCTGGGAACATCTGCTCAGCTCCCTCAGGAGCTGTGCAAAAGGTGACTGCGAGGAGGAACCAGACCTGGATCTCCTGCCCTGTGCCCCGAGCAGGGAACCAGAGAGCAAGGAAACCACAATAATCCTGCAGCTTTATTTGCATATAAAAGAACAAAAAAAAAATAAATATATCCTCTCCACAATAAAGGCAGCCAGAGCTCGCTCAGCTCCGGAGCTGCACTCCAGGCCAGGCTGGAGGAGTCGGGGTATTTCTGTCTCTGAGATCCACACAACCACACAGCAGCAGCTCAGCCATTCCAAAGATGCAGGAATTCCCACTTTGCATGGGAGGACTCTCCCAGCAGCCCTGCCCCGGGGCCCAGCCCGTTCCAGGCAGGGCTGGGGGAGCATGGGAACACAGCGGGACGAGCCACATGAAGAGGATCCGATACCTTTGCTGTCACACACCTGCCTCATCCCCCCCAAAAAAATGACTCAGCTCCTCAGTTCAAGGCTGCCCAGGACTAAGGAGCTTCCTCTCCGTGCAGGTGGAGGCACAGCTGCTCCTTTTTCCAGGCCTAAGGCAAGGGCAGGCTGCCATCCTCATCCGAGCTGTCCCCCACGGTCTGTCCGGCGTGGCCGGACGCCTCCAGCTTCCTCCTCTTCTTCAGGTGGTGCAGGTGGGATTTGGACCGTGTGTGAGCTGGAGGAAGGGGCAAACAGAGCGTTTAATCCGTGGAATTTGGAGGAGGAAACAGCTGAACCCCCTCCCAAGCAGGGCAGAGCAGCCTCCCTTCCCAGCCTCCTGCACAATTCACTCCCAAAGAAAAGTGAATTCCCAAACCCTGCCCTGGCTGTTCCTCTGGACACTCCCAGGGCTCAGAAGAGGACAAAGCTCCCAAACCTCCTCAGGAAGAACTGAGAGAGGGAAAAAAATCCTGGTTCTGAGTAAGCAGAAGATTCCAGGCTGTCACTCCCAACAAGTCTGCTCCCAAGCTCTCCAGGGAAGAGGGAATGTGTTTCCCAGGAGGTGACACTTTGAAGGCTGCAGGTGAGGTTGTGCAACTCCCTGCTCCCCATGGAGAACTGCCAGGATCATTTGTAGGGCTGGATCCCTTCACCACAGCACTGGGGATGTTCTGTGCATCCTAGAGCAGCCAGAGAAAAGCCTGGAGCAGAATTAAACTCCTGAATAACTCCAGGGCAGTGCCCCAGCAGGAGTCAGATGGGAACAGAGGGGTAATCCCAGGGATTGGAGCAGCAGGGGCTGCATTTCTGGGTGAAATCTCATCCTTAAGGAGAGCCAAACCTCCTTATCAGCAGTTTTATCTCAGGAGAGGCTTTGTCTGACCATCTTGGCGGGGTGGTTTTGCCATTTCCAAGAGATCAGAGCAGCAATTAAAGCACAAACTTTTCAAGCAGGGCCTTAATTAAACCAGGGTATGTGCTCACTGAATCAAGGGCCCTCAGGTGTTTTCCATCCATCCTTTTTCTGCCAAAGGATGGAATCACATGCAAAGCTGCTGCTTTATCACAGTGCTGGAGGGTCACCCTCAGCCTGAGATAAAGTCTCACCTCCTGCAATTTGTCACAAGCAACACCAAAGCTACAGAGGCTGAGGAAGCACCAATTGCTGCTGCTGGCTGGGGAGTTGTGCTCTTGAAGTCCACATAAATTGTAAAATCAGATACAATTTTAAAATCTCCCAGAGCCAGCAGGGTGCTGGGAAGCAGTTGCCCAAAACTCCCTGTCACCTGACCTAAGAAAACAGACCAGAGTGCAGATCCACCCAGCTCCCACCACTGTTTCCACCTTCCTCTCCCATTCTGCAGGCACAAGTAACACCCAGGATCTGGAGCATTTTTCTGCCACCATCTGGGGGTCTGAGCCCAGTTCAGCTGCATGCAGAGAGTAACAGCTGCTCTTGGCTGAGGGAGGCATTGTCACCATCGATTGGCATCTGGGGTGACACCCCTAAGGACGTGGAGCTGCAGCTGTGGGATTTGGGGGGTACCTCTGCACCTAAGGGATGACAGAGACCCCAAAAGCTCTGAATTCTGGACAAGCTGAGCTCCTTCAAAGCACCTCCTGAGACAGCTGAGGCTGGCTAAAACAACAACTGCACTTAACTGATCTCACTGCAAGGGGCCTCCTCCTCAGAGCCAGCTCCTGTCTTTGCTTTCAGCACTTCCCTGCCTCAGTCAGGAATAAGCAACTCCTTCAAACCTGGGAAATTTATCTTTGGTTGTGTCTGCATCTGCTGGTTTTGGCTGGGGCAGAGTTGATTTCCCTCACAGTAGCTGCTCTGGGGCTGTGTTTGGATTTGTGCTGAGCACAGGGTTGATAACTGGGGGATGTTTTTTTTTTTTTTATTGCTGAGAACTCTGGAACTGCCTCAAGGCCTTTGCTGCTCCTCACAGAGGGGGCTGGGGGTGCACGGGGGGTTGGAGGGGACACAGCTGGGACAGCTGACCCCAGCTGACCCCAGGGATATCCCAGACCATACGGCTCACACTTCCTGGGGGGGAGGAGGAGGGAAAGGGGGGGAAATTGGGATGATGGAGTTTGTCTTCACAAAGTCACTTTAGATGTGATGGAGCCCATTTTTTCTGGGGATGGCTGAGCATCTGCCCAGCCGTGGCAAGCAGTGAATTAATTCCATGTTTGGCTCTGCTTTCTCTATTGAACTTTAACTCAACCCACAAATTTTCTCACTTTCACCCTTGCAATTCTCTCTCCCAGGGACACAGAGTGGGTGAGTGGCTGTGGGGGGCTCAGATGCTGGGGTTAAACCATGACCCTGCATATCCTGCATTTGGGCAACACATGGAGATTTACCAGTTTCATTTCTGCAGCCAGTTTCTCCATGACTTTTTGTTTCTGGTTCTCAGCATGAGCCTCCCAGCACACATAAATTCACTGACTTAATCTGATTCCAGCTGAGCTCTTTTAAAAGAAAATCTTTTCTATTGCTATTACAGCTAGGAATAAAAATAAACACACACAAATAGGAAATACTGAAGCAAAACTGAACAATTAAAAACATTAAGAAACTTTCATTTACGCAACAGAATTTTAGAGGAGGGAGATTTGCTCTGTGCTTTTTGAGGAAGCATCCCCAGGGTCGTGAAGGACCAGGAGCCCTGACTAAACACAGCAGCTCAGAGCTTGATGCCACACACAGATCCCTGGTGTGATGCCCTCTGTATTTACTGGGTGCAGGGGAAGGGGGAGAATCCCAGGGAAAGGGGGGAATCCCAGGGAAAGGGGGGAATCCTGACAGATGTCTCCTGCAAACAACCCTTGAAAGGCCAGGATCATGAGCTGGGGGTCACAGGGGAGCTGCTCCCTCACCCCACAGAGCCACAGCCCTCCCAGGTGCCCCCCTGTGCCCTGTCTGGGCCCTACCTGCCCACTCCCTGTCCCCGATGATGAGTCTGTCACAGAGCTCACACACGCGATGGCTCCGCTTGTTCTCCTCGTCCTGCTCCATCCTCAGGGGCTCTGCCGGGGGCTCACGGCCCTGCAGAACAAAGGATGCCTCACATTGGTCTCTGCCACCAAGATCTGCCTGTGTTCACTTCCACGGAGTGAGTTTGGGATGGAATTTGCCAGGCTGGAGTTTTTTCAGCTGAGATTAACAAGCTTTTACTGCTGCAAGGAAATGCCAAGGCTGGGCAGGTGAGCAGGCAGCCCTGCCCCAGGCAGGGTCTGTGTGCCAAGGGAGGGGGTCTGCAGACCACAGAGGAGTCAGGCAGTGTTAATCCCAGCTCCCCAGTACCTGGATGAAGCTCTCCACGATCTCCAGGGCAGGTTTCAGCACATCCTCCTCCCACCGCTGGAGATCAGACACCTCCAAGCCATAAACTGGGGGCACGTTGGGCCCAGGGCCTGCAGAAACACAAGGAGGCAGGTCAGAAACCCCCAGCACCCCTTCCAGAACCCAGGGGGAGCAGAGAGATCTGCTTTTTCCTATCAGCACTCAGAAACCAACAGCAGCAGGCTCTCCAGAGCCAAAATTCTCTCCTGCAAGCAGCAGGAACACCTCAGGATTCAGGGAAGCATCTTCACAGCTGGCTGCCCTTGGGAGAGTGTTCTGGAATCTGAGCATGCCAAGAGCCCATCACAACAACGAGCACCTCAGCCCAGCCCTGGTGCACGGGAGGCTGGGAGGATGAAAGAGCTGGATGCAGGCACAAAGCCACCACACCGTGCTTACAAGGAGCTGCAGGCATGGAGCCTGGATAAGGATCTGAGCACACAGATTCCCCCTCAGAGCTGGAACTGATTGTGCAGGGGCTGCTGCTCCTGGCAGCATGACACGGCAGGAGATGCTTTACTGATGACAAGGGACAGGTTCACAGCCACCCCTTTGGTGTCCCCTGGCACAATGCTGCAGGCTGGACAGGGTGGAACAGCTGCCATCAGAGAGCACCTGCTCCCTTGGGTGACCTGGCTGCTCTCCATGGCTCACCTGCCCTCCCTGGGCACCTGGCTGTCCCTGCCTGGACAAAGCCATCAAAGGCTCCACGTGCCAGTCCCCAGCAGGTGCTGTTTTTATTGCTGTGCCCACAAAAAAGCCCATCTGAAGCACACCTGCCACCAGAAAGGTGAGCCCAGCATAAAGCTCTGGCAAAGCTCCTGCGCCTCCTTCAAAGTCCATCTTTTTTTGACTCAAGTTTCTCCCTGCTTTCTCTTCTTTTTTTTTTTTTAATTTTATTATTTATTTTATTGTTGTTTTGCCCCTACTGAGCACCTTTCAACAAGTGCCCGGCTCCCAGCTGCTGCTGCTGGCCCTGCTCCAAGGCTGGGGCTGGGATGGGGAAGTCCTGCTGGCTCCCTGCCACTGCAGAGAGCACGGCCTGGGCTGGGAGCAGCCACGGGGCTGCTGCTCCTAATCTGGAGGGCAGCTGTCAAATGGGCTTTTCTGCCTGCCAGGAGCATGTGGGGGTGCGTGGGGACCCCCTCCCTGAGCCCCTGAGGAGCAGGATTAGCTGCAGGGATGTTGTGACCATCATCATCTAGCAGTGCCTGACACGGGGCTTGGGATTTTATCCCCTCCTGATGGCACTGCTGCTGGGAGGGGATGGGGTACAGGGGTACAGGGGGAAGAGCTGGGTGTCCTGAGTGTCTGGGATGAGAGGCTGTGGGCAGGACACATCTCAGGAGGGGCAGGAGATCCGCTCTGCAACCCAAACCAGCTGGAAGGGATTGAGGAAAGCAGAGCCTCGTGGGTGGATGGGGACACTGGGTGGCTCCTGGAGGGTCTGGTTGGGAGCAGACTCCCCAGCACGGGCTGCCCCACAGCCCCAGTGTCCCCTGTGCAGCTGGAGTGGGGCTGAGGAGAGGTGGGAAGAGAGGACTCACGTTTCAGGAAGCGGTTCCGGACCCATTTGTTCTGTCTCCGGGCGTATCTCTTGGTCACCTGCTTGAGGGCCTGGATCCCTTTGGAACACAGGGATTAAAAAGAAGGGAAAAAACCCCCAAAGGTCAGCGAGAAGAGGGATTAAAAATAAGGAAAAAAACCCCAAAGGTCGGCTCCAGGGGAGGGAAATCACACATGGAAGAAGTCTGTGCTGGGTGGCACCATGAGAATTATTTTTACTCTCAGTCTGGGGCTCTGTGCCTGCACTGAGAAGAGGCTGAGCCCTGACACACAGTGGAGGGGCTGTGGCAGCATGGAAAAGCTGCACAAGGTACCTCAAATATCCCTGAATAAACAGGATGCAAAGAGCCCAAACCCTCCACCCTGAAGCTTTTAGCAGGTAGGACAGCCCTGCTCAAGTGCTGCACTGCTCTCACAATGCCCAATTCTCTGCACAAATGGAGCCCAGGACTGCTCATCTCACCCAGCAGAGGATGATTTACCATTCTACAACTGCTCAATATTTAGTTCCAGGCTTACTAAATCCCTCCTAATCGTCTCCTGAGCAGACACAACAAGCTCCTTCTGCATCAGACTTGTTTTCAAGCCTTTTATCATTTCTGTGGTTTCTTCAGTCTCCACCTCCACTTCACACTGAACCCTCCTTTGGCACAGATGGATTTTCCTGGGCCCTCCCTGTGCAGAGAGCAGCTCCCCTCCAGCATCAGTCCAGACATTCCAGAATAACACACCACCAAAGGGTGGATGCCTGCTGAGGGATCCCCACATTCCTTGTCACCACAGTGCTGCTGACACGATGAGTTCTGCTTCATTCCCCTTTCCTAGCCCTGCTCTCCAATCCCAGCTGGGATCCCATCACCCAAGTGGATCTGCTCCAGATCCCAAGTCATGTTTGTACCCTGAACTTCTTGCAAGGAGGCCTGAGGGGAGGGAGGGATTGTTCTGGGTGTGCTCAGAGATGCTCTCCACGCACTGGGAAACGAGTCCCTGCCCCTCTGGGCTGACAGAAGTGGGAAATGCAGAGAGAGAGGTGCAGCTGGGGCTGTCACCTTGGTTTACACCATCTTGTGGTGTCACCTGGAGCTTTGTGGGGCAACACCAGGTGCTCCTCCCACCTTTTTCCAGCAGCAGGGCACTGGTCTCGGGTGAGCAATTCCCTTCACTGATGAGGTACTCGTGGAATTCCTTGAAGCCAATGGACTGGAAGATGCCATGCTGGTAATCCTGCCTGGAGGAGCAAAGGCAGGGGTCACAGCCACCTCCTGTGGAACAGGGGGACACCTCCAGAGGGAGGAGCAGAGAGGATTTGGCTGCTCACCCACCGGTTCTCTGCCACCTTCTCCTGGTTGTAGCGGCGGTGGAAGTCCCGCAGCTCCTCCAGCAGCCCCGCAGCCACCATGTCATCCACCCTCTTCTCCAGCCGTGCATCCAGAGCTGCAGGAGGAGAGCAGGGCACGCTGAGCCACGGGGAGCCGTGTCCTGGGGGGCTGCACAGCCTGCCAGGAGGAGAGTCAGCACTGCCAGGCTGCTGCTCCACCCGAGGAAGGCAGAGCCTGGCAGGGCAGGGAGTTCCCTGTCACTGATGCCAGAGGAATTGCAGCCTCCTCCAGGGAGGAGGATGGGGCAGGAGCAGGGAGTCAGCCTTTCCTCAGCCAGGCAGGAGCCCGATCTCACCTGCCTGGTCTGCGTGGAGCCACAAGATGCAGGAATGTGGGTATTTCAGGGGCCCACCTAAGGGCCCCCCACCTTCCTCCTCCTGCTGCTGGTGCAGGAATTCACTGTGGGGGATCCCTGTCTCTTCAAACACTTGGAGGCTCCTGGAAGCAGAGACACACAGAGCTCAGAGGCTGGGTGGGAATGAGCGTTCCCATCCCCTCAGCAGCCCCGGGGGCTCCAGCAGAGGGAACCGCAGACACTGGAGATCCAACCCTCTCATGTGGGGGGAGGGCAGGTTCCAGCCCCATCCCGTGCCCGGCATCCACGCACACCCAGGTCCTGGGGCTGCAGTGCAGGCACCCAAGGAGCTCAGAGCACAGCCACCCACTCCTGCCTGGCACCGGGACAAGCCCTGCAGGGGACAGGGATCAGGCTCCAGCCCTTCCCTTTCCAGCCAGGCAGGGCTGCAGGGAAGGGACAGAGCTGAGATGCTGCTGTGGAGCTTTACCAGCAGCCCGGCCCGGGCAGGGAGGGAGGTGGAGGAGCTGTGCCCAACCCTCCATCCCCCTGCACCGTGCGAATGGGGTGGGCGGTGTTCTGCTCCCCGGGGCCAGGGCTCGGCTGCCATGGAGCAGCAAGCCTGGTCTTGCTGCCCTGCTGTTCCCACAGAGCTCAGCTATGTTACTCAGCCAGCAGGGCAGCTTGCTCTTTAAATAGCTCCAGACAAACCCTGCTGCTGCTGCTGGGGCACGGAGCAGGAGCAGCCCCAGAGCACAGCCAGGCACCCCAGAGGCAGCCGGGGCTGGGGCTGCGCGGCCAAAGGGCTCAGATCCCACAGAGTCCCCAGGCACGGGCTGAGAACCCAGGAGCATCCACCTGGGGTGGGAATGCTCATCCTGCCGTGCTCCCAGGCACACAATTCCCTCGGCAAGGGGTGCTGGGCCCTGGCACCTCCTGCCCCTGGCACTCCAAGCTCACCTGGCCACCTTGCGCTTGTCGTGGGGGTGCAGCTTGGCCGCCATCTCCGGGTCCACCTGGCTCAGGCGCCGATGGAGCTCAGCACTGTCCAGCTGCTCCAGCTCCACCTTCCTGTCACCATCTGGCCTGGGGGCACTGCTGGGCTTCTCCTGTGGGGCACAGGACAGCCCTGAACCAAGTGCAAGGCCAGTACAGGCAGCAAGATCCCCCAGAGCCATGGGGGGAAGGAGAGGTTTTAGGTTCTCCTTGCCCCACTCTCTAGCAGGGACAGCATGGTGCCAAGTTGCAGGAATTCTGCCCCAAACATGGGGCTCATCTTTTCCCAAAGGGATTCACAGCCCTCCCACAGTACCTTGGTGTTGATAAGGACCTTCCAGAGCAGGGACTCGATGTAGTAGTTGGTTCCTCCCACAACAATGGGGATCTTGTCCCGGGCAAAGATATCTTCGATGTGCCAGAGTCAAGGAGCGTAAGCAGAGAGGCAGAGCTGTGGGAGCAGCAGCCTGGGGTTCAGATCCCACTCCCCCAGCTCCAGGGAACCAGTAAGGCTGCAGGACAGGGTTAGAGGTGTCCCTCATCCCTCTGCCAGCCACCACCAAAACTCAGGGACACCCCAGGACTGCCAGGGAGGGCAACACTCAGTACAGACCTTCCCTGGGTTGTCCTGAGGGTTAATTGGGTAAAAGAAGCCCCAAGCCCCTCTCACAGCAGAATCCTCTGGAAAAATAGAGTTAGTTGGGATAAAAATAGAGTTAGTGGAGAGCCCAACCACTGATCCCTCTGGCCATGGAGGGGGGAAGCCCATTCCTGTTCAGCCAGGCAGGCTGCAGCACAACAGGATATGAGAGGCACGGCTCTGTCCCTGAAATCCACCACGGTGTAGTTGGAGACAAGGGGATCCACAAAGCTGATCATGTGGTGCCTGCAGAGACGCTGCTCCTGCGGGGAAACCTTGTTGGTGATGATGTCCAAGCCCTTGTACACCTGGGGAAGAGAAGAGCCTGTCCTTCACCTCTGTGCCCAGCGATTCCTGCTGCTTCCCCCTGTCCCAGTCCCTCCTCCCAGCCCCTGCTGGTGTCTGGGGCAGGCAGCACAGGCAAGGGATGGGCACAGCAGGGCCACGTGCCACGTTCAGGCAGGGCAGCAGGAATTCTGCCAACACCTGCCCCTGCCAGGGCCAAGCTGCCTCTCTCTGGTGTTTGTTCCTGCCCACGGGAGATGAACCGTTGAGTCCAACAGCTCGTGACTGCTTTCCTGGTTGGGTACAACCCTGTAATTAGGGGTGGGAGGGCTGATTGAGGTCTTGGGCAGTGCAGGCAGAGCCTGGGCAGTGTCACCAGCACAGCACAGAGCTCTGAAATGGGGCCCTCCAAGCTGCCACCTCCTCATCTGCAGCCAAAAGCTCAGGTGTGCTGCTCTCCAAATATTTCCAGCACAGCACAGAGTCTCATGTGGGGACAAGGATCACTGCTTCCTGCAACACAAAATCTCTGTGGATGCAACACACAACTCCATGGAGCCTCCCAAACACAAAACAGTCTCAGCTCGTGCACACCTTAGAAGGCTGTGACATGCTGCCTGCCCTCCCTGTGCCCCATGGACACAGAAGGGAGCAGGTCAGAGATCCCAGGAGAATCCTGGTCAAGGTGCCAGGAGAAACTAGTGAGCACAACCAGCAGCATCCCACGAGTCTCCACTCTCAAACTGGGGACACACAGCCTGTCTGAGAGATGCTGGTCCTCAGCTGAGAGCAGAGCAGGGAGAAAAGCCACCCAAACCAACCCCTCTGCAGCATTCCTGATAAAAACCCAAGGCAACCTGGATCCCAGCAGATGCCCCAAATCCACCCTCCAGGCTGTGTAAAGATCCAGAGGCTGCAAGGGCTGGAGCTGGCTCTGCTTGGTGTTCCACCAGCAGAGTCCTTCCCAGCAGGAGAAGGGAGGACAGCTCCTCACCCTGCTTCCCATGCAAACACAGCCCTCCTCAGCACAGGGAGCTGGCAGCTCACAGTGGGGCACAAAAAGCTCTGGACTGAGCAGGAGGTGGCAAAGGAGGTGCTTTGGGAGGATGTGTTTAGTTCTCAGAGCCTTCCTGCTTAAGAGAAGTCTCCCAGCATGGGATAAACCGGGATGATGGGGGGAAAGGACTGGAAATGGCTGCACTCATTTCCTCCTCCATCCCCTCCCCCTCCAAGAAAACATCCCAGCCAGACTCCAAGAAATAAATTTCCCCTTAATCCCCTCTGAGAAGCTGCCAAGCCTCCGGCTGCACCTCCACCCACTGCTCCCCTGGTCCCAGCCAGGAGGACAAGGTGACACAGAGGTGACCCAGGGGCACAGGCACGGAGAGGCAGCCGATGTGAGGTTAGTGGAGCAGGGAAACCCGAGCCCTGCCCGGAGCAATCACGCTGGAGCTGCCGGAGCTGCCGGGGCTGCTGAACCAGCTCCGCTCCCAGCTCGCTCAGGCCTGGCACTCGGAGCTGGCAGAGCCAGGCCTGGCTCCTGCTCCCATCCCAAAAGGCTGGCCCGGGGGAGCAGGAAGCGAGGGGGAGAGGGAGGGCAAAGCAAAGCCTGCAGAAAGGCAGCTGCCCCAGGGAGGACAGCTCTGCCAACATGCCCCGTGGCTGCGGGCAGCCCATTGATCCCTGGGCTCCGCAGCTCCATTCAGCCTTTGAGCTCAGTGAGCTTTGGCTCCGTGCCTGCTCTGCCCATTCCCAACCCTCCAGCTCCTCCGATTCCCACTGCCTGCCTGAAATCCCAGCGAGCACGGAGGGCTGGCGGGCAGTGCCCTGCATGGGCACATCCAGCACGCACAGCCCAGGCTGCCACCCCCGGCTTCTCCCGCAGATTAAACGCCGAGAGCCTCCCCGGAATATCTGGCAACAAGGGGAGGAATGCGGTGTCAGTGTGTGGGCTGCGAGGAAACAAAGGCAGCCTTTTACACACAGGCAGTAAGCCCGGAGAAGGTTTCCACCAGCTGGCTGTCGGCAGGGCCTCGCACCGAGATGTCCTCCTGACACTCATTTCTATTTTCAGCCAGCGGCTCAGATAAGCCTTTGTTGCTTTCTAAGGCCCCAAAACAGATTAGCAGCAGCCTGGAGCAGCCGGGCTCCGAGCACAAGCCAGCACTAAAGATGCTTAGGCTCGACTGCTTAGGCTCCACGGTGTCCTCCCACCCTGTGCTGAGCTGCAAGGTCGGAGTGCCCCTGTGGAAAAGGTGGGGAAACTGAGGCAGCACACACAAACGCCCCCCATTTTCAGGAAGGGCAGGGTCTCCCCAAATCTTTGCTCTGCTGCCAGTTCCGTGCATCATCCCAGACTCTGTTGCCATTGAGGGAGGAAAGCACCATCCTCACCCTGAGGGCACAAAGGTGACATGGCAGACCCCAAACACATCCAGGCCATCTCTGGCCAGGAAAACATCAGGATTTCACAGGAGCCATGCTGGAGAGGACCCAAACCCAGCGAGAGTGCAAGGAGAGCACCACTGACTCCCTGCCATGAGAATGATGCCAAAGGCTCTGGAGATGTCCTGGCTGCACACACGGACTGGCAAATGTGTGCTCCAGCAACTGCATCACCACTCCCAAGGGAGAAATCCAGAAGGGACACTGGGATCCAGAAAGGACATTGGGATCCAGAAGGGACACTGGGATCCAAAGGGGACACTGGGATCCAGTAAGGGACACTGGGATCCAGAAGGGACACTGGGATCCAGAAGGGACACTGGGATCCAGAAGGGACACTGGGATCCAGAAAGGACACTGGGATCCAGTAAGGGACACTGGGATCCAGTAAGGGACACTGGGATCGAGAAGGGACACTGGGATCCAAAAGGGACACTGGGATCCAAAAGGGACACTGGGGTCCAGTAAGGGACACTGAGATCCAGAAGGAGCACTGGGATCCAGAAGGAGCACTGGGATCCAGTAAGGGACACTGGGATCCAGTAAGGGACACTGGGATCCAGAAGGGACACTGGGATCCAGTAAGGGACACTGGGATCCAGAAGGGACACTGGGATCCAGAAGGGACACTGGGATCCAGTAAGGGACACTGGGATCCTGAGTGTTTGGGACCCTCATCAGGCTGGCACAGGGATCCCTGCATGTTCCCTGCCAGGAATGAAGGAACAGGCCTGGCTTCACCCTGCCTGGCTCCCCAAGGAATTACTCCTCAACAAAACTCACCGGGATGACAAACAGCAACAGAAAGGACAAAAAGAAAGATTAAGAGGCCAGCAGATTAACCAGAGCTGCCGAGCTGCGAGCAGGCAGCAGTTAAGTCTGTAATTTGAGCACAGCGACTCAGAGCCATGACGAAAACGCGGCGGAGATGGACAGAGGGGTGCCTGTGTGTGGGAACAGGTGGGCTCGGGGCTGCCCGGCCCCTTCCCGAGCCCGGCTCCCGCTGCAGCAGCTGCCCAAAAACACTGCCAGCATTTGTCAGAGGCGCCCGGAGCCCGGCAATGAATGCGCAGAGGGGGCTGAGGGTCGCTGGCAGCTGTCGGTCCCGAATGGGGATTTCCAAAACCCCGGCAGGACAGCAGCCCCGTGTGGCAGGGGGGGACACAAAGCCAGCGAGAAAGGAGCCCCGGCCGGGGGGCACCGGGGGTCACCGGAGCGTGGTGGGGCTCCCCCGCCTCGCCAGCACGCTGCATTACGGGATAAAGCAGCCGAGCTGCTCGGCCCTGGCTCCGCAGTCACGCTAGAATGAGATTAAAAGGAAAGCAGGACAAGGAGCCACCCGAGCACGGATGCCATTGGGCGCCGGCAGCAGGGTCCTCCCCGCATTCCCATGGACGGGCCTGAAAGGAGCAGAGCAAAACGAGAGCTCCCAAACCTCCACCAGCGAGGATTCAGCTCCCAAACCTCCACCAGCGAGGATTCAGCTCCCAAACCTCCACCAGAGAGGATTCAGATCCCAAACCTCCACCAGCGAGGATTCAGTTCCCAACCCTCCACCAGAGAGGATTCAGCTCCCAAACCTCCACCAGCGAGGATTCAGCTCCCAAACCTCAGCCAGCAGCGACTC
>VZTB01012128.1:491589-517730 GCA_013397245.1 Thryothorus ludovicianus | reverse complement strand
GGAAGGGGAAGGGCCACAGGGCTCAATGGAGCTGATGAACTGTGCCAGAGGCACAACAACACAACGGCAACCACACTCGATTTCCAAATTAAAACACTCAGAGTGGCTGGGCTGGGGTTCCTCATAAGGCATGTGAAGGCTTTGGAGTCCCCCATGAGGTGCATGGGGGGCTGGGGTCTCTTGTGAGACACACAGGGATATTTTACGTTCCCTCTGAGGTATGGAGGGCATTGGTGTCCCTTGTAACTCACTCAAGGCATTTTAAATCCCATGTGAAGCATGCAGGGGGCCTGAGATCTCTCCCAAGGTATGCAGGAGTCTCCTGAGGCATGTGATAGGGTTTTAGGGTCTCATTTCAGATGTGAAGAGGGCAGACTTCCATAAGCTTGCCAGTGCTTTGTGTCCCTCCTGCTGCACGCAGTGGGGCTGGCGTGGTGAATAATCACACAGAATTTTTTTTGGTTTTCGTTTGTTTAGTAAAGTTGGTCCATGTTATTTTTTTACTTGTTACTTAGTTGTTAAAAAGTTCTTGTTAATTGTTAAATTCCCCTAATTGTCCCATCTTATCTTGTATCTGTGCTACCTTCAGTCGGGAATGTCAAGAATGTCCTCCACTGGTCTCACCCAAAGCAGTGCCCGGGACTGCGCACATTACCATATGGAAATAAGTGGGCACTAGGCACTATGGGTAGGCAAAAACCCCTAAAAACAACGAGCCAACACATAATAGAAGACTAAAAAAGGACATATCTTGGCAGCTAGGATGCAGGATTACTCTGTTATTTCACATTTACACTCTGGATAGTGTCACCATAACTGCAAATGATAAGACTGGAATGGGACCCCTGGACAACGAGGAAACATGGGAGTTCCTGGAAACTGCCCTAAGAATGGAAGTCCCAGCTCTGTCGCCTGGCAAAGCTGAACATCTCCTCCTACACGCCCCTCCTGGGATACTTGGGTCTGTGTGTATCCTCCTCGGTTTCCCCACCCAGAGCTGAATCTTAATAAAGGCATCAGACAGGAATTTATCTCCTGGCCCGTTATTTCTAACAGCTGGAGTCTCTTCTGAGGCACGCAGGGGATGGGGTCCCTCCCGGGGTCCCTCTCAGGCCCCTCCGGCTCGGAGCTGCCGCGGCCCAGGGGCACCCAGGGCTATCCAGGGATACGCAGGGGCAGCCGCCGGGCCGGGATGGCGGAGGCGAGGGACCGAGGCGGCGCTGCCCCGCCGGGTCCCGCGGCACGGGCACAGCCCGGGCGGTGCTGAGCGCCGGGCAGGCGGCACCGCTCCATCGGAGCCGGGAGCACAGACAGCCCCCGAGGGCCGTGGCGCTGCCTGCCCCGCTGTCCGAGCCTGTGGCCATCCCGGGCGGCAGGGGCTCGCTCTGTGCCGCTCTCTCCCCGCAGAACGGGGCCCCGAGTGAGCACCCGGCTCCTGCCACTGCCTTGTGAACGCCGAGGGGGATTCGGGGGCGGAACTTGTTGGGAATAAAGCTCCCAAAATAATTTAGTTCGAGAAGTTGTAAAGTTGTAAAGTTAGATAAGATAACGTTGAACTGAAGTTCTGATTACCTGTTAATTCTGTTGCTGAAGGCTCTTTTNGAATGGGACCCCTGGACAACGAGGAAACATGGGAGTTCCTGGAAACTGCCCTAAGAATGGAAGTCCCAGCTCTGTCGCCTGGCAAAGCTGAACATCTCCTCCTACACGCCCCTCCTGGGATACTTGGGTCTGTGTGTATCCTCCTCGGTTTCCCCACCCAGAGCTGAATCTTAATAAAGGCATCAGACAGGAATTTATCTCCTGGCCCGTTATTTCTAACAGCTGGAGTCTCTTCTGAGGCACGCAGGGGATGGGGTCCCTCCCGGGGTCCCTCTCAGGCCCCTCCGGCTCGGAGCTGCCGCGGCCCAGGGGCACCCAGGGCTATCCAGGGATACGCAGGGGCAGCCGCCGGGCCGGGATGGCGGAGGCGAGGGACCGAGGCGGCGCTGCCCCGCCGGGTCCCGCGGCACGGGCACAGCCCGGGCGGTGCTGAGCGCCGGGCAGGCGGCACCGCTCCATCGGAGCCGGGAGCACAGACAGCCCCCGAGGGCCGTGGCGCTGCCTGCCCCGCTGTCCGAGCCTGTGGCCATCCCGGGCGGCAGGGGCTCGCTCTGTGCCGCTCTCTCCCCGCAGAACGGGGCCCCGAGTGAGCACCCGGCTCCTGCCACTGCCTTGTGAACGCCGAGGGGGATTCGGGGGCGGAACTTGTTGGGAATAAAGCTCCCAAAATAATTTAGTTCGAGAAGTTGTAAAGTTGTAAAGTTAGATAAGATAACGTTGAACTGAAGTTCTGATTACCTGTTAATTCTGTTGCTGAAGGCTCTTTTCACCTGAGATGTTAATTTTGAGGAATTAAGAATTTTAGAAAAGTGAAGATTACAGTTAGAATAGATGCTGTGTTCCTAAAAAAGAAAAAGAGACAAATAATCTTTACCCAACAGAAGCTGGATCTCAGATAAGATATCCAGGATCTAATAACTCATTGCTTGTCAATTTTATGGACAATGGCAGCTTTTCCATGATAGGAAACTGATTGAACACAGGAAGCTGCAAACTACCAAGGATTCGTTTGTCACAAACACCCAGAAGCAAGGAAGCTTTAGTTTACTTCATCATTTTAATTGATTCCTCATAAAAAAGACCCCAGACTCATTTCAGGAAACAAACCAGGCATGCTTAATTGCCTCCTTGCCAATTAGCATATGAAGCGGAGAAGGAGAGGTGACAAAGGTATGAATATGCATTTGTATTTTGTATATTCAACATTTTTGTACATAAAAGCTTTGTAATCACCTATGACATTTCCCAGTGTGCATTAGGGAGATTTCCCATGCCCTGCCCAGGGCACAATAAACATACACTTTCTAACTCCAAACACTGAGAGAGTCTTTGTCCGTTAATAGATGGACATTGATACTAGATCAATGTTCATATTTCTTTAATTCACACCAAATATCACTTCTACTGCTTCCTGGAAAATGGCACCCAGAACCACGAATGGGAAGGGGAATGTCAGGACCTGTATGCAAATGAGAGGACATGTTGTGCAATCCAGCAAAGAAACCCCTAAAACAACAAGCCCCCACGGAACAGAATAATTTAAACGACAGCTATCGGTGAGGAAGAACGTACAGTGTCCCCCTAGACCGTTTTTGACTTCTTGCCCTGACCCTAAAGATGCTGGTCGGAAATGGGGCCCCAGTTTAAAGTAAGGGTGTTTTCCTGTGGCTCCCACAAGGACAGAAGCCACAGCTCTGTCTGGACACCATCAGACAAACCCTCCTCGTCCGGATTACACCTGGGAGCGGCGGGCAGCATGTGTGTGACCTGTCGGGTCCCCAACCCTGAGCTGATCCTAATAAAGGCCATTTTAGAGGAGCTGGTCTCCTGGCCCATTCATTTCAGAATGGAAGTTGCCAGGGAGAGAAATAACTCATAGGAGACTTGTTTAGGCCTTTTAAAAGATTGAGAAAAATTTTAAATCCCAGGCTGCATCGTTTGTTCTAATGAGTGCTGATTCCTTAAAGACGCTTTGCATGTGGCTCCCAGTGATGCCAGGCCGGGCCGTGTCCCAGCGAGCACCAACACCCAAGAGCTCTGATGTGTGCAGCACGGCTGGGACAGGCAAACGAGTCAACATCCCTACAGATGCCCACTCTGCCTTCAGGGCTGTCGTGCGACAGGGATGTTCTAGCAAGAACAGGCATTTTTACACCCTCAGGATGATGTGCTCTTGTGGTCCTGGTGGTGGATCAGATAGAAAAGCCAAATTTGACAGACCAAACTTGACTTTAGGAGAGTGGCGGCTCAGCAGAGGGCCTGGGGACCAGAGATGCCAGCCAGTGACTGGGCACTTGGACACAACAGGAAGACCCCAGACTATCAAATTTCAGCTGGGAGGGGATAAAAGCCATGCAATTCTTTGTTCGGGGTCCCCCAGGGGCACCAGCTCAAGCTGCCGTTGTTCCACCATGATAAAATTGTTTTAAGAATCCAGGAGTCTGACACTCTGCTATGGAGTACATTGCACATTTCCAATCTTTTGGGCATTTGGGAAGTTTTGATTTTGCTTTGCACCCAAGATAAATAAACCCCCCAAAGTGCACAAATAACTCCTTTACCATTTCCTCCTTTTATTTTCAGCTGATTTTTACATTGCATTATTTGCTCTGCTACCTTGTCCTCATCTTTCCAAAATTCTTGTGCCTATTCAAGTCCAGCCTGGGATGGTGCACACATTTTGTTTAGTCCTGTAGTATTTTATGCCCAGCAATCATGCCAACCCACACACATTTAAATGTTGCAAAAACCTAACTCGGGTCTGCAATGTATGAATCACACTCTGGTGTATGAGATGGCAGAGCACCAGAGCAGGCACTGAAGAAGGGTGCCTTCAGTAGATTAGAGGGTAATACTTGTTTTAGTCTGACTGTTAATGCTAATGCAGAACTGCCTGTTGTGTTGCCTTGGCTCTTTGCAAAGCTGGATTTGTGTTTGTGATTCACATGTGATATTTTCCTTTCAAGTGTGCCTATTTTAGGATGATTCTGCCAAAGTAGCTGTTTTAATTTGAATTTGATATAAAATCATTCAACAGTTGAGGCATGTATAAATTACCTGTATTTCAAACTGGTCTATTTCTGACTCTAAATGTTAGTCATTTACAAAAATGGGTAAAAATATTTCAGAAAACGATAGATTCTTGTTTAACTACTTAAATCTATCACACTGGATGAACTGCTCATTCTGCAAACCGGCCTTCCAGTCCAGATCCTAAGGCTGTAATCCAAAACTGTGTTAGACTGATGACCTAACAGTTTCTGTTCTATTAGGTAAAAATGCCTCTGCAAAGTGCATTGCAGCTAGTAAGGTTTTGATTAACGTTTTTTTTAGCATTATTATATCACATTTCTTTATGTAAGTATTTGCTGGATGTAAGTATGCACAGAATCATATCCTTATGAAGATTTCACAATGAAGTGTTTTTTCACTTAAGAGCAATAAAAGTCTACCTAATAAAAGTAAAATTTTACTCTTATTCAAAGCACTTCAAATGCTTCAATCAATTTTCTGTCAAAAACAGTTTGAAGATTTCTCAGCCAAAAAAGTCTAAATTGAGGCTTGATGACTACTGCTCAACACAGTGTATTTCTCTACTGCAACACCTTCTAGAAATACTTCTGTTAAAATTAAGAGACCTGAAGGAAAAGATTGTCTTCTGTCAATAACAGATCTCAAGATCTGCCAATCTGTCCATTATTACTGTTGGTCTTACTTCAAAATTTCTGAAAGGAAAAGCAGTTTCACAGGTTCAGTCAATATTTATTTCCCACAAAGTGAAATCAAATATCATTAATGTAAACATATGCAAATGTAAATATTAACTCAATCCATTAAACCTTTGGGGATCATGGCACTGAATTTATGGCAATTGTCTAACTTGAAAATAATGTTTCTTGCCAAAAACAGATGTTTCTAATCAATAAACACATCTGAGAACAGGAGAACCCTTCACAATATAAAAGAACAAAAACCAAATGCTACAGAAAATGGTCACAAGGAGCTGTTCTTTAAAACTATGTAGACTGAACAACTGCCACTTAAAACTCCCTCTAAAAAAATAAAATTATTTGTAAATAACTTCTATTATCTACAGTTAGATAGATCATGCCAGGTAGCACAAAATACAGTAGCTGGAAAATGCAAAATAATTTGGTAGGCCCATCTAATGCTTCGGCAGAGCCGTGTAGAAATCAAGAAGAATCCTCTGTTCCTTCTTTAATCCTTTTCCTTTTTTCTTCCAGTGCTTGTTTAAATACAGTTTTCAAGGTATTGTAAACATATGGCCCATTCTCAGAATCGAAGTTTGTCTAATAAAGAGAGAAGTTTAATTTCAGTTGTAAAGAGATGCCATACAGCAAAATGCAAAGTAACCGCACATTAAAAAAAGCTTTGAGATTTATCAAAGAAAAGATGTGTTTTTGATGGAATGCTTAATGCTAAGTGTTTTCAGTTTTATGCTGACTAGACATTTAAAATAAAGCAGAAGAAGGAGAAATGTGGTGATTGTTTTAACAGGCAGATTTACAAGAGATGAGGAAGCAGCACGGTGAACATTCTGTTCAAGCTCAGATTTCATTGGCTGAATGTGAGAAGAAATGTGAGCTGAGCAATAGCTTCACCTGACACTCTTACTAACGAGCCCAAAGCAGAAATTAGTTATTCACATCCTGTGGTACAGGCCTGGAACAGAACTGACTTGCAGTGTAATTTCAGAAAATTATTTAATCTGATAGAAAGACTTCACATAGTACAGAATCTACCAAAACCTTTGGTAAGCTACTCCCAGTGATTAGTCAGTGTCACCCTTTAAAATGATCTTTTCCCTAATTTGAAGATGTCCATGAACTGGCAGTGGTCCAGAAAGAGAAAAATGAGACTCCAGGACTAAGGCTGTAGTGACAGAATTTAATTTTGTTGAGAATATTTCCCACTCTTTATATATGTCATTACTATAAAATGTAAACTCTAAAATAAGTAAGTGTGAAGGAATTACTGTAGCCTTTCTCACAGTGGCCTCCCTCTGCTGATTGAGTCACCCTTCATAATTTAAACCAAGTAAATACAATATCATGGACAGTTATTTGGGATTACTTGCCTTGGTGAAAGCTTTAACAGCACGAGCAAGTAAGGCCTCCTCCACATCAGCTGGCAGCACTTGCAGGTTCACCACACAGTGTAAAATACAAAGGATGGTCTGACACTGCTCCTGGTGGGGAAAAGGAACAGCAGCTCATCAGAAGAAATATTTCCATGAAAAGCAGTTTATCACTCTGTTTAAACACCAGGTTGTGCTTTCCTGGGCTGAAACTTCATGTGCAGGAGTTGGTGAGGAATTCCCACCAGCCTAAAGGGCCTCTGCATAATTATTTCAGTCACAATGGGAAAAGCCTTCTCCTGAGTGCCACAAATGACTCTGGGAATTCCTTGGAGTTTCTGGGAATTTCAAGATACCCTCCACAAACAGCAGCCTTCCTGTGAATTGGCATAGGAAAGGTGAGATTTGATCTTTTCAGCCCAAAATGCTGTGAATGTTCAGGGCTCTTTTCCCCATCTTGCACCTCTCTCTGTCCTTCCAGGTCTCCATCACCACTGGAAGCTGGCAGAGAGACACCTGAGCAGCGCTTGCAAGGAGGAAGAAAGAGAAGAACAGATCTTTGTGGCTGCTCCTTCCTATCCTTTTCCAGCTTAATTAAGGGGCTGGAGTATCTGTCACACAAGCAGCCTGCTGTAGGTAACTGTTTTGAGTGAGACACTTGGGCAAGAAGATATCCAGAGATATCCAGATAACTCACACAATTTGACGCAGAATTAATTCTCATTCTGATTTTGAAAGAGATTGAAGTGGCTTTTTCAAATTTTTGCAATTCCTTTGCCTAAAGTTGAAGAATGAATTCTCAGATCCAGTATGTACCTTTCTCAGCAAGTAAAGTGCATCCTGTGATTTTGTGCAATTTTTTGCCAGCATGTCAATGTCATCTTTGGATATAATAGGTTCTTTCAGCTGCTCTATCCATGACCACATCAAGCTGCAGAGGATAAAAGGATCTCTCTCGCTGCAGATTTTTTCCCAAGCTCCATTTCGAGAATTCAGTTCTTTCTTAAAACAAAACAAAAAAAAAAACAAACAAAAGAACAAACAACCAAACAACAAAAAAAAAACCTGAAAATGCATCGTCTATTTACCTTTGCCAACATTCTCTTTGATTGTAGCAGTACTTGGCTGCTTATGTTCCAACAAAATAAGACTTAAGAGTTATCAAAAAAATTTGTATTTTTTTCCAGAGTAGCAACATTAATCAGCAGTAATACAAGTGATTCTTTAAAACAGAAGGATGACAGCATCAGTGCAGCTGAGAACCTCCCAATACTCCACTGGAATACATAAACCAGCTTTGCATTCCAACTTCAAAGCAAATGTTGCTAGGAGGATTTGGGTTTGAGGATAAGCAATTAAGTTTCTACTAAATTCTTTTTTCCTTTACTCAACAAATCCTCTGGTTAGTTCTGAGAAAGCACTGATGAAAAGCAGCTCAAACCCTTAAAACCTGTACTACTTCTGTGCCAACAGCAGCCACATTACAGAGATCATGGTTTCCCCCGGTTAGGAAAGTGAACATAAGCAGAACCTCTGCCCTCCTCTTAGAGACCAGAATGTGTAGGTGCATTTTGCTAGCCTATGAAAGAACTGACCCCAGACCTCATATAAACTGCTATCCCAATGTGTCATTTCAAAGTTCCATGTGGCATTTTTGCCATTCCAGGAATTCACTGAGGTGAAATATGCAGAGCCCGTAGCATGGAATTGAGTTAAAAATTACCTGCCACATTTCTACCTTCTGCTTCACTTCATCCTCTCCCAGAAATTCATTTATATCTGCAAGTGCTTTGGCTGCCAAAACTCTCCGGGCTTCCAAACTTAATTCTGACTGCAGAACAATATGTGGAATTGTCTCTGACACCTCTCTGCTACCCTGGCTTTCATTTCCAATGGAAAAGTTCGCTTTGGAAGAGGAAGAAGAAGAGTCAGAGTCCTCAGAGAGATAGACTCTCCTGCTGTATACATTGGTCTTGTGGTCCTTCCTATGAGCAGTCTCATTGGCAAAGCTGTGCCTCGGCATCCCAGGTTTCTTGGAATTGTCGATGGACGTGAGTCCTGAGGAAAAGGTCCTGCTGCGTTGTACTTCTTTGGTAGAGTTCCTTCTGTGATAGAAGCCATCCCTTCTTCCATCCAAACTAAATCTCCCTTGACTCCAGAACACACACGTGTTACGCACTAATGCTTCTTTGTTTAACTCCAGCTGCAGCTTTGCCTCACCTGTGGCAGAACATTCCTCCTCACTGTTCTGCTTGGGTTTGTTGTTCACTAAGATCTGAGCAGGTACTATCCAGGCAGTGTCATCCTGTTCCAAAAGAAACTCAGTTCTCCTTAGGTCTGACTCACTGTAGCTCAGACGCCTTCTCAAATGAGTAAGAGGCTGAAGGCATTCGACATTCCTTCTTTTACAAGAGGAATCACATTCGTGTCCCGGGGAGAAGTGCGAGTCCTGGGTGTCGAGAGCAGAGGAGTGGATGTGGGATGAGTCTGACGTGTCGCTGTCGTGCCTGGCCAGCTCCCGCTCGAGCTCCATGGATGCCAGTTGGGACACGGTCTCCTCAATCTCAGCTGAGAGGTCTGGGACGTCCAGAAGCTCTGCCTCTACCACCTGTCTGTTCTCAGCCAGGTCCAGCAGCAGCTTGCACACCATGTGGATGAGTTTTGGCACGTGCTTGAGGTGCCTGCTCTCGTAGCCGTGGAGCAGGTGCCTCTGGCGGGTCAGGTACTGGGCCAGGGTGACTGCGTGTGCCTTGGACTCACAGCATGCGAAGACGTTGCGGAGAGGGACCAGGAACTGGGAGAACTCCCTGACACACAGCAGCTGCCCCCGTGTCTGGATGGAATTGGGCCTTTTGGCTCTGACAAACAGAATCGCTTGGTCAGCACTCATTCTGGTGGCAAAAACTAAGTAGCAAGCTATTAGAACACCTGGAAAGTACAAAGACAGGATTAGTGAAGGAACTGTCAGACTCAAAGAAATACTCAGTAGAATTATGGCATAGAAATAAATATAGGTGAAGACACAGTGTCCTCTATTATGTGATGCTGTTAATTAAATGTAATTGCCTGTGAAGAAGCACAAGACAAGTGAAGCCCTGCAGTGTGAGTGGAGCTCCCCACAGCCTCTCCAGGAGTTCCACCATTCACAAATATGGAAGTGATGGGGGCTTCTATGGGAAGGGAACAACCAAAAACGACTTGAAAGAAGGAAATAAAATTTTAAGTGGTCCACCAAATCTACCTGATCTACCAGTGAGTGGCAGGTTTGTGAACGTGTTATAAGTACTGGACAATGAAAGTGTACCAGGGGAATTTTTCACCTCCAAAAGCAGCTGTCAGATTTGAATGTAATGGAACGATTATACAGATTAAAAACTTCTCTAACCTTACAGATCTTTGGTTTTAATATACTAAAACTGATCTTCACTAGCCATTGAGGACATTTGGGCAAAGTAGCTTAGCACTTTTAGCCATTTTATAGAGGTCCATCTTGCAATGACACAGAATCTAGCCCAGTTATTTCTGGTTTATAACCAGAGATGGTTGGGGTTTCTAGAGGAACACTGGTGCTGCTCCTGCACAGGACACGTACCTGTCCTCCCGAGTCCTGCATGGCAGTGAACAGCCACCCTCCCCTCCTGCAGGGCAAAAGACATCACCTTTACCATGTCAAGGATAGTGGTGAGAGATGCCACTCCATAATCCTTCCATCCAAAATTATAAAAATAAACTGAAATAAAAAGAGAGACAGTGATTTTCTGCCACACCAAATGTGAAAGATGTAGTACTATTTGCAGAGGAGATATTGCTAATAAATTATAGCACTAAAATTGTATAATGAAGCTTAAAATCTGACTACATCTTGTTTGCAAGAGCTTATTTTCCCATTTCAGTGTATGCGTACCATTGAAACCTGACAGATACACAAAGCTAGCAAGGATTTGTCAAACTCATATTCAGCAATGAACAGAATGTAAAAGGTGTAACAAAACAGTGATTCATGCAAAATTACTCAGCTATATATAGAAAGAGGGCAATTTTTTCTTTTCAGAAATAAAAGCACTTCGTCAGTCAGCAGCTGCTTCTTACAGAGAGATACTTTCTCTCTTCTCACCATAACATGAAAACACAAAAATCCTGTCAGGAGCAGTATCCTCCTGATATATCCCATGAAATAACTTTTTATAGTCTAGGTAAGAAAACATGAGTGTACCAGAATTTGACCCACCATTAATGGCTCAGATATTTGTGAATGCAGAAGAAAAAATAGGGAACTGTTGTCCTTTCTTTAGAAACACCTGAACACAACCTCTCCATCTCTCTCTGCATAATACACAATCTTCAATAATATGCTACTTGCTCTTCATTGTATTTGCCAGGTTTCATGTTTTGTGGAATGTTTCCTACACAGCTGTGTTTAACTCAGAGGAATTCAGGTTAAAATATCCTTAAATGCCAAAGTCAATAATTAATGAGGAACAGCAGCAGGAGGGAACTTACTGCCAGCCTCCATAAAGGCTTCAGGAAGGTAGGTGAAGCCACTTTCCTGCTCCAGGGGGTTCCCACAGCTCGCGTGCTCCCCAGGACGCTGAAGGTTAATTACGGTTTTTATGCCACATCTTAGGGAAGGAATAGATGAGTCAAAGTATTACAGGCAGCCAAAATCTCATTATATCTTATTTTCTGAAACACGCATTTATTCTTAGTGGAGAATAAATCTTTACCTGTAGAGTGTTAAAATGAAAGGATCTTTATCAACAATTCAAATCTACGTTGAAAGAGAAAATGGATCAGGAATTACACCAGTAACACTAACAATAAATAATGACTAAATTTGTTACCTTTCAAACTGTTCAATAATGTTGTACTTTTCAATTAATTCTGTTGAGGGTCGAGCCATAGCCAGGATGTTATCTGTTATCCTGAGAAATCAGAAAAGTAAATAATAATGTTATCATGAATCATTTCCTGGGTATAAGTCCTCCAAACTAAGAATTCCGTTATATTCAAAAAAGAGACAAATACCTTGGTAATTAATTAGAAACTACTTTTAAAAATTCTACTATATCAGAGTGTTAGTGATAAATCCCATTAAACTGATATAGCTAGAATATTATCTAAAGACAATTACCGGAACTGCTTAAATGCCAGGACATAAGTAAAAATTCCTTTGAACAGAAATCTGGACTCAGATCCCTGTTTGTCCCCTTAAGATTTGTAAATGCTGTTTAAGCATTTGCTGTTAGAAAAAAACAGTAAGAATGTCAAGATGCGTTTCATGTGACTTGCTGCACATGAACACATGCCACATTATTTCATCCACAGGAAATGGTTTTATTTTTCAATTCTATTATTAACATGTTTAATTCATTTGCATCCTAACCCTCAGTAGCCCAGAACAGCTTTTTTATAACAGCCAGGTATTTATTCTTTTGGATCTGAACCAAACCCACTGTAAGTCACCAGGAACCTTTCACTGTCTTTCCTGGGCTGTGTACGACGGCCACTACATCAGGTTCTTGTTCCAGATCAAATTCTGGAATCTGTTATGTTTTCCACTTAGCAGCTGGTTTTTAGAAAGCCTAGCTATCTTGCCGCGTTGAGCTGCTCACCAGGAGGAGTAGAGGCCCTTGATGGCCTGCTCGTGCTCGGCCCAGCGCGCAGGGTTCTCGTACTTGCAGGCGCGGCCGCCGCAGGCCATGGAGCACTGCATGTGCCCGGGGATGACGTGGCGCAGCCGCTCCCCCACCTTGGTGTACTTGGCCGTGGGGCGTCTGGAGCTCCCTGCGACACAGGCAGAGCCGCGTTAGCCAGGAAATACCACTGACAAATACCACTTCTGCCTCACAGCGAACTCACAAACACCATCAGTACACGTGATATGTATTTCAGGCTCGTTGTTCAAGTAAAAGATTCTGAGGGGAAAAAATTGCTTGCATTACTGGCAGTTATTTTTTCTGATGAAGTTAGACGTGAGTGATATTCTTTACAGCTGAAAAAAAGTCACAGTCCTCTTCAACCTGAAATCCAAATTAGTTAACCATGTCCTTGGAGTATGCATGAATGTGTGCTTCTGTTTTACCTGTTGGTTATAACTGAGCTGTTAGACTAAAAAGCATGGATTCACACCTGAATAATGAACCAGTGAACAAAATATAAAATACAAAATACAGGAAGAAAATTAAACCCCACTATTTTATCCACACATAAAAAATACAGTTAACAGAACAAAAGTATAGTAATACCGAGAAAATACCCAGAACTGCCAACAAACTCAATGGAAAGTACTTTACTTTTTTTTTCAGGCAAAGTTGCATCCAGCTCCTCAGGACTGAGCGACGACAGAGCCACCATGAGCCGGTGCGTGGTTGAGGAGAGCAGCTCGACCACGGAGCTGCGGCGCCGCTGGCTGAGGCGGAGAAGGGGATCGGAGGAGGAATGCCTCCGCCCCTGGAAGAAATGGCTAAAGATGCTGACGGCCGAGCGCCGGCGGGGGGAAGGCTGCATGGCTGCGCGGCCCCAGCTCCGCCCGGCGCCGCTGCCCGGGGCGCTCTGAGCGCAGGGGAAGTTGCTCAGCGCTGAAGTTGCAGGAGCGGAGCATCCCCGAGCGCGCTCGGCAGCTGGTCCCCGGGCTGAGCTGTCGCCATGGTGACGGAGGATGCAGGCGCTGCTGCCAGCCAGCCCCGGGCTGCTCCTTTCCACAGGGATTGCGTCTGCTCGGGACAAACTGTTCCACTGCTTGATGAAAATAGTTGCATGTCAAGTAGGTAATTTTCAAAACGCGCTGGGAACAACCAAAATGTTTGTCATAAACAATGGGAGTATTTAGTTCCTGCTTGATAACAGGCATTCAGCACTGGCTAAGACACAAAACACTCCATTCAACAGAACAATCAAAATGTAGCTGGAGGCTCTGCCTCCTGAGAGATCTGTAAGGAAGCACATTATACTCCCCCACCTCTTGGTTCTTCATTCCACAGCCACCTCTCCTCCTCCACTTCGATGCTCCAAAATGCATCATTAGCTGTGTAATGATTGGGATTAGTATGTTCCAGCTGAAATGCTTCAGTACATGATGAATTGTAGACTGTTTGCCTGGACCATTCACATCTTCTAACAAAACACAATTTGTTATCCAAAACAAAAGGCTGTGGGGGTTTTTTTCAGAGCACAGCATTTTTATGAAGCAAAGCTGTTAACCCTGCAATCTGGGAGAAGCAGATCATGAGGAGGAGAAGGTGTGTCAGCTGAGTGCTTCAGGCTTCTGAAGGTAGGTATGAGGTGGCAAATTGCCTCCCACTCTGATTCCAGTGTGCTGAGCAGGAGAATAAGGTGGCCGGAAAGTTTGCAGCACTTGGAAAAGCAACAGTGTGCAGAAGGGATTATAGTGGCATAAAAAACCTCTGTCATCCCAATGTCTGTGCATCACACTGCACTGAAAGGGGAAATCAAGAAAACCCACTTTAACTTCGTCAATTAACAAATGAATCCCATTGCATTTTCCTAAAATACATATGCATTTCTTCTTGTATCACAAAACCAGTAACTTGTACAGAGGAATCTGCATAAGAGAAAGTTCCCTTCTAGGACAAATTCACCACGCAAAAATCTGCTTCTTCCAGGCACTGACCAAGAACTGAGGGCCTGAACTTTGACTGCTGCTCCCCAGCTCTTACAGAGATTTGGCATTGTTTGCTGTGGGTACCAGGCCTGAAACATCAGCAGTGATATCAGCAGTGTGAGGAAAAGAAAACGTTCAAAACCTTGACTCTTCATTCATCAATGGAGCGGATATCAACAGGTGAGGAAACATGAAAATATGCTTTTGTTTTGGGGGTTAGGTGGAAGAGAAAGGAGATGAAAAAGGCTATTTCAAGTGCTGCCTGTATCCAAGAAACGTGAAAAATATTTTCTAATTAAATACATTCCTTTCTTGTATTCAATATTTTTTTTTATTTTCTTCCCAGAAACTTTTCAGTATATACCAAATGATAGTGGAAACAGAAGTGAGGAAAATAAAATGCTGCACATCATTATTTTCCTACTGAATCTAGCAGGTTTGCAAACACTTTCCCAAAATGGTAAGAAAGAATTGCATCCTGTAAGAGTTTAAATAATGAGAAAGGGGAGTTTTGTTGAAGGTAGGTTTTTGTTTTCAGAGAGCTAGGCAGTTTCTCAACACAAAAACAGCATAGGTTCTTCCATTAAGAGATCTGACAAAATGAAAATTGCAGAAAGATCAACACATTATCACCGTGATATATTGATGAAACAATGCAGTTTGGTTTTGTTAGAAACATTTTAAGTTTATAAACAAGGATAATATTTCTGTTTTTTTGAAAATGTTGTGAGGTTTTTTTTCCGGAATTGTTCTAAGCATTTATTATGAATAGCACATCAGAGACAAATTCCTACCTGAACTCATATTTGCCAGATACACACTGCTCTCTATCAGTGAGGAGTACGGTTGCTCATTTTGCAGCAAAACTCCTGCAGCCATTGCAGTACCTGTTGAAACAATAAAATATTAATTGGAAACCTACAACAGAAGCTCGAAAAATGCAGAATAAAGCCACGTGCTCCTGGTTATGGAGTCGTTGAAGATTTGGGCAGCCAGGCATGGGCTGGCACTTGATAGATTGTCTACAATCCAGGGCACCTTGCTGCTCTCTTCCCTGCACTCTTAGGGTTTGGAATCACATCTGTGATGATTCTACTCTAACAAGAAAACTGAATCCAGACTCTCTCCAGGCAGAAACAGATTTTTTCTCTACTGTTATTTCTAATACAACGTAGGTCCTGCTCTGAAGAGCTTCTATTTGACAGAAAGATAAAGCAAGCTGTAAATATGAACACAGTAATCAGTCACTCTAATGTTTAAACAAACCCTTTGCATGGCTCTTGAAATTCTTACTCAGTATAAGATCACCCTTTTGTTTCTCTTATCTCTATAGGAAAATAGCTGCAAGCATAACAAAAAAGAGCATTTTTATACCAAACTAAGCACATCTCTGCTGCATCACTAACTACAGAAACCTTGCTAAATAGACAAACCTTGGGTTCCCAAGTCTGCAAAACCAGTATTAGGATTCAGCAGCATAAATAGGGTTTTAAAAGACAGATTTGCTAAAAAAATAAATAAATAAATAAAGTAGAAGAGTCCTGTGGGGGGATTAGGTGATACACCAGGCCTGTGCTTGCTGTTCATTGTCTAGCTTTTATCTCTAATTCTGCATAATTATTTTTGTAGTAAATATTTAAATAAAGTTTATTCATTCAGAGATTACATTATCTACCACATACTTGAATAAATTATTCTTCCAACAATGCTAATGAACTTTATTCCACAAAGTCACCCAGTGCAGCTCTGTTCTTTTCAAGATGCTTAATGGTGGGAATAGATCACAGATCCATATTACGAACCCTTTCACAGAGCTGCACCAGTCCTCTCAAAAGGATGAGAATTACATTTGTTACTGAAAAACAAAATGCCTTCTGAAACTTCAGAGAAACTCAGAAATGCATCTCTAATGTATGTTAAGAAGGACATAAATTAAGAGCACTCTTAATAAAGATTAAAAGAGTATTTGGAGTATTTTCTACACAGTACTTGACCACTTGACTCTGCATTCTGAAAAGTGAATCCTTTAATAAAGTACCTTCATATAATTGCATTTGATTTGGAGAAGCTCCAGAACCTCTATTTTTTTCAATGGATTTTGAAATCAGTAAGTGATGGCTTCCTTTATCAGAGGAAACTCTGAACCTAAAGAAAGAACTTCATTTTATCCCCAGAATTTCTTTTTTAGAGTTAATAATGCTGAATTAAGAAAAATTATTGGTTTCTATTTCTCAGTAAGTTCTTAATAGCTTGTCCAGATAACATTTGAAAAAGATATGTCATTATATTGACAGCAAAATCACCACCACTATGATGATTTAATTCTTCCATTTCCTTGTACTCAAGTGATTAAAAAATAAAAAAAAAGATGAAATATCAGGGATATTTCTATCATCTCAATTTATTTATTTTTTTCCCCCAGGAATCAGGCTGATAAGAACTCTTAACTGGAAAGAGATGAGATGGAGGTTAATGCAGAAGAGATATTATTTAATGTGGTAAAGTATGAGCAAACAGCACTGGGTACAGTGGGGGAGTTTTCCCTCCAACTGCACACTGATAGTTGAGGCTCACAGGTATTTATAGGTGTATTCATATGCTTTCTCAGCAGTTTCTATTCCCAATTTTTATTATTCATACATCCCAATTCTATACTCTATAGTGATACATCTCAAAAGATTATCCCAGGTGGTGGGGTCCAGTTTCTGAAAGGAGAAAGGAGTATCTCAGATGGTGGGGTTCGGCTCTCAGATGTGGGTCCAGTTTCTAATTCCCAAAACTATTAATCTTGTGATAGTCATGTCCAGTTTCCCTTCTCAGGCTACTTTTAGGAACTTCAAGATAAGCATACTTCCTTTTAAAGCTATAGGTTTGCAAATCTTTAATACAAAGCAATATTCTAAAATTATACTTCAAAAGGTTATTATTGCAAAAATCTGTAAGGCTTACATTTAAGCAGAAAGTTCTTGTTAAAAAGCAACATTCTAAAACTTAAATTCAAATGCTCCTAAATCAACTTAAGACTTATAAAAGTTAACTGTGAATAAAAGATAGATTCAAAGGTCTTCTTCCATGTTTTACTTTCCTCAGTTATTTATTAGAATTCGTCTTTATAACTGTCTCATGTTTGAGCTCTACACATACCACAATCACAAAGACACACATTGCCTGTATTTACCTGACACGAAACACAGTTTTGTATTTCACAGAAAACACCTAGATTACAAAATACTAGCAAAATTCTTCTAAGAGGCAGAGGTGAGCTCTGTGTTTCTTTGTTGTTTAACCAATTGTATTTCATTTACAAATCCATAATTCCTGTGCTGCCCAACCGACTTGAATATTTTGTCTATGCCTTTCAGTTTGCTAAATTTGACTGACAGCTCAGTGTGATCAATGGAAGCAATTCCCTTATATTTACTTCTGGAAAAAAAAAGAGTAATATTGTGAAAAATTACTTTGCTATGTTACTTTGGACTCCCTCAGACAGATGGTAAGGTGGTAATTTGAGACAGGTCAGTGCTGATTCTACAGAGAGGTATAACATTCCTGCACGGATAAAAAGGGTGGTAGAAGTAAAAATAGTGTAAAAGGTAAAAGCAGAAGCTCTCTACTGTTTCATCTCCATACCAGATATTCTTGGTGTTTGCTATTCAGCGTTTTGCTCATCCCATGAAGACTGGGTAGCTGCGGAAGGCCTGGCCTGGAGCACTACTCCAGGTCACGGTGCCCGTGAGCTGCCTGAGGATCCGAGTCACGTACCTTGGGGCAATCACGATATCGCCTTAATCAGCTCTGCTGCTTTATCTCTGCCGTGCACGCCTACTGCCATGACAGCAAAGAGGCTGCCCCTTAATCCTTGAGCGGGTGAGAGGAACGGTGTCACCTGCGGTACAGTCCCACCTCTGTCCCGGTCCCTGAGTGAGAGGAACGGTGCCTCCCTGCGGTGAAGTCCCACCTCTGTCCCGGAGTCTCCCTGCGGTGCAGTTCCACCTCTGTTCCAGCACAGGCAGCGGTGCCATCCAGCGAGCGGGAACACCCCGGCTCCTGACACCAAACACTGGGAAATGTGCCTGTGCTGTCGGCTGGCAGAAGGAAAGAGCAGAACCAACCACACTGCCCAAGGAATCTCTTGGAATCCTCATGCCAAGCGCTTAGGGTATTTCAGGAGGTCACCTCCAGGTATGGGTTTGATACCTGCTTTGATGCCTGTATGCAGTTTTGAATTGCCTTTTCTTTCCCTCCACTTTTGAGCTGAACACTTTCTACCACAAGGCATTTTTGTCTCCTGTTGCACTCGATTCACGTGTTGCATTTGGTAACACGACAGCTGCCGAGTCCCACTCGCTGCTGCACACATGCAGGGGTGGCTTTCCTGCAAGGGAAGCAGTGTAAGGCACCTCGTGCCACCGCGGGTGAGGTGGCTCCGGGCAACCACCTTCTACTCAGCAGAGAAGCCCCTTGCCCACAGCCATTTCCTCTGGAGGAAAGGCACTGTTCTTTGTAAGGTCACAGTGAAGCAGGAGGGTGCCATGCAGGCAGCAGACAGCTGGGACATCAGGAATCCCACTGAGCAGTTCCATACTCCTTCCAAAGGCCACCTTCGACAGGCAGCACCCCTCACTGGCTCTCAGGAGCCAGCTGCAGGATGGACCCAGCAAACCAGCAGCAGGGTTTGCAAATTAACAACTCTGCCTTGTCACAAAAAATATTCCCTTCTGGTATTTCAGGATCTGGAAACCTGTGACTTCCAGTGGCTGGGCTGAAGTTTTGCTCCAGACTGAAATGAGAGGAGCAATGTCCATTGTTGCAGCAACCAGAAAACAATTACACAGCCAAAAAATGAGGAGACAAGAAGATGCTGTTCTCACTCTATCTTGAGGCAATGAGGATGGTTATTTAATACATGTAATTGCTACCTTTGACTTCAGAACACATTTTCAAAAAGAGAGAAGAGCTTGCATTCCCAGGTGGAAGGATTCCAGTTAGGGCAGTCTAGCTGCCAGCAGGGACAGTAATCCCATTATTAAGGCTCCCCACTGTGCCCCTGTGCACCTGTCCACGAATAGTGAGGGCCCAAATCTTTAATTCCTGTGGCTTTGGTAAACAAGGATGCCACAGCAGACCACACAGATAAAAATATTACCTGCATGAATTAACATGAAAATATTTTGGTAGGTTTTCCATTTTAAAATATCAATATATGCGAAAAAATTATTTTAAACCTCAAATATATTCATACAATAGAAGCAATGCTGATACTTAGGCTTGTCACATGAAATTCTGAGGTTATTTTTACTGTTTTCTTGTCTTCTAAAGTGAATTTGTTCTCTCCCTGTTGCAATCATGCATAAGTAACTACCTAGCAGCCACATTTTTAAAGGAACACAGTCAGCTTGCTGCAGGTAGGGGTGAGGGTAGCTTAGTACCTAAGCACTTGGCTAACATCTCTAAAATTTCCCGTGGCCTAATTCTGCAAGTACTTGAGAAGCTTTGCTTTTGTGAGCAGCCTCATAGAAGTCAATGGAATGTCTAAATATAAGATCACACGGGATAAAGTTTCACTGCCAAAATGCAAAGTCCTGTAAACTACACTAATGGAGATATTTCAGGCAGATGACTAAATATAACTTTGATGATTAAGACTAAGTAAAAATAGGACAGTGTAGCAAGGACTGGGTATATTTAATAAAGTGGTTAAAACCTACTAAATTATAACTTTGTCTCTCAATTCAGGCTTTGAATCTGATGCTTTAAGATTGTAGATCATGACAATTTCTAGCAAAAAATATTCTAAATGGGCTGAGACATGGTTAGTCACTGGTACAGGAAGCACTGGTAAATGAAATTGTGTTTTAAATTACCATAAACTATCTAATTTTAACATTGCCAGGATTAACAAGGCATTTCTAAAGGTTTTTTAAAAAATTATAATAACTGGGGGGAGTTGCTAACCTTGATTATTATGATTAATGAAACAAGGTGCAAAGGTTGTTGTTCTAATGCCTGTACCAGTGAAAAAGCTCACTGGGAACAGACATTTCTTGAATGCTTAAGCTACAGTTTAACCATGGTCTGGAAGGCAGTTTTAGCACTGAGCACACATCTTTTGGTAGGCACACACCTCAATTTCCAAGGTGCTTTAAAAAGCTCAATTATTTGAAATTTGAAATGTTTACTGCCTGTAAGCAAACACCAAAATATTGGAAAAGCAAATGAACACACAGATAGAGGACAGAGAGAAGACTAAGTAAAAATGTAAAATTTTCATATAGTTTAGTTATACACTATTTACACAGCAGGATAATACTACAGCTGCTGTGAAACTCCAGGGGTTTCACTGGAACCACAACAAGAAAGAATTTGCTATTTCCATATATCTTTATCTTCTTTGGGAAAAAAATATTCCCCACCTGTCTTAGTAAAAGGTGAATGTCATTTAATCATCAAGTTTGATATTTACAAAGGACTCTAATTGCTTTTGTGTACAAAAGAGACAAGAGTATATAATTCATTAAAAGATTATGTAGGTGCTGGTTTGGTGGTTCAATGTTTGCTATTAATAATTTCTTTTACATCAATAGCAAGAAACTGCAAGGTAAACTGATGGACAAGTCTCTGAATTGACTTGAGCCTTGTTATTCAAATCACCTTTTTCTGTGGCAGTACCAACCTAAGAGTTAACAGAAGATATTTTAAACTACCTTGAACAGGCTTGGCAGGCAGTAATTACCAGAAAGATTCATCAAGATGGTGTAAAGTGAATATATTAACTGTTCTATAAACAAAAATGGTAGCTCTGAGACCCTTGATCATGAACATCATGTTTACCAAGAGACTGTCAGACTAGTCACACTGACTACAAGCAGAATGAAATACTGTCAGTAATTGTCAGCATTCTGACAGCACTCAGAAGTGCAAGTTCAAAAATTATCTCTGCGAGTTAGAGGAATTCTTTTTAAATCTAATACAGTCAAAACCATAGTAAATTTAAATGAGTTTTAATAGTTTTAGTAATTTCAGTGTAACACCTTACCTGTTACCCTGCAAAAAGAATGAGTGAGTGCTGATCCCTTCATTGCTGCTGTATCAGCCACAAGAAACACGCTGCAGGGGAGTCACGTTTTAAAGAAGAGAAGCTGAATGAATTCCCTTGGTGTTTCCTGTGGCTAATCGGATCGGGGATGGTAATCTGGGAGGAGCCAGAAACGATCTTTTCTTAACCTAAACCGTGCGGGGAGTGCCTCGGGGACTATGCAGATAATCATCCCTAAACTGCTTTCTGCAGTCAGCCCTGCCTTTAAAGGGATTGAGGCAAACAGGCCACACCAGCCTGATGTTCTGATAACTGAATCTCCCAGCTCTGCTCTTCCTGTTCACCTCATTTCCTATTGGCAACAAGTAAATAGGTATCTATTTGTGTGTGTCTGCAGGCATCATACAAATAAATACAGAGCCACAGAGAGAATTTTGTGAAGTGAAATTGCAGTTAAATTGATACATTGATTTTGAAATGCCATGAAAAGAGAATTAGATAGAAATGTTCCATTGTTATCTGGGCTTATCATTGTTATCTGCACAAAACATTTTTTCTTACCTAGTAAAAGCAGACAGTCACTGACAGAAAGTCACTGAAGTACTTTTAGTGAGTATAAATTAACTGCATTAAAAGTAACACCTCAAAACCGTAACAAAAATAAGTTCATATAAATATAATCAACTGTAATGAACTATAAATGTAATCAACTAAAATCCAAAGAGTTGATTTAACTAAATACAAGATAAATAAAAAATGTAAATAAAATAGGATACAATATCTTATTCTATCTTAAAAATATATTTTATCTCCAAATCAATTATAAGCACTAAATATTAGCTGACAAAAGAAAAGGGCTTTTCCCATCACTTCCCTGTATGTCTTATCCCTATCTTTAATGAAAATAAGAATTAATTAAAAATACCTCCCAATTATTTAGAAACAAAGCACCCTTAAAATTAAAATCCAACCCAAACCATTCTGAGATTCTAAGTTTGTGGGAGGCAAAAAAAGAAATAAAAATGAGACTTCTAAAGATTTGTACACCATTTGGAAAAAGCCACTAAGGTACCTTGGTTACTTAAAAACCTGAACAGATTGTGGAGCCTAAAACCCTGTTTTGCATGCCTTTCTTTAGTGTGTTGGTAGAAGTTTCAACCCCAAAGAGTCCAAGCAGCTGCAGCTTCCCCAGCCTGCAACTGCAACTGAGGGGTCCAGAACCTCCAAAAAATGGATCCATGTGGATTCCCTGGGTGCCAAGAGCTGGTGTGCAGGGCCACTGCTGCAGCAGCCCTGCCCAGGGTCCGGGGGCACACTGACACACTCACTCAGGTGTTGGTGAGAGCAGAGCTCCAGCAGAATGGTGCTGACTTCCTGGGAATGACAGTCCTTCAGCAGGAATCTGTATTGGAACTGTGGGGTAGAAAGAATCAGAAGTCAGCTAGAATAAAATATATATTTTACAGTGAAATAAATCTGCTCTTTGCATTTCGGCTGTGGTTTGAGGGCTGACCTGGGTTACCTGTCTGGGTCAATTCACATGACACCAACAACCCCAACAGGTTTCACACTGTTCACTCATAACAGAAGTGGCTCTAGAAATCTGAAAATTATGAGTAAAGGGACACATGTATTTTCCAAGTGTTGGCACACAAAAATGTGTTAACAAACGGAGCATCTGGCAAAACATTTTGTAGAAGGAACTGGAGGAAGCTGGCATCATTTTATTTGACTAAAGAACAAAGAGCAGCTTCAGATAACTGATAAATATTAATAAAATTCTTAATATAAGCATACTCTTTGAGGAAGTTCTGAATGTTCACATTTGAGAAGCTGTCACTGACATACCTAAGTTTTATTTCTATGTGGTTAATATAACACTATTTATCTATTTGATTACAGAGGGAGGTTTGAATTTTGGCTGCAACAGCCTCTGCTTTGTTGTATCCACTTGTAGGTGTCAGAGCTTTGCTGGCTGCCCCTTTATCTGCTCCTACATTTGTGCTCCTCAGTATTTATGACACTTTGTTCAGCTGAGGAACTAATTTTTTTCTAGTGCTCTGCAGAGTTTGGCTAATTCCAGGCATCAGTGCCAAATGTGTTTGTTCAAACAGGCCGTGGGCTTTGTGCTAACTGAGGGTGACTTGTTGGGAGAATTAACAACAAGCTGAAATAATTTGTGATTTCCAAGGAAAGAATACACAGAGTAGGTGGGATGCTGATCACTAAATTAGCAATCTTCATGTCTCTAGGCTTGGTATTTTCCTGTTTCAACAAAATGAAGAATCCCAAATCCTCTGGAAAATTCTGCTGAAATACGATTGCCATTTAAAGATACTAACAAGCTTTCTAGGTAAGTAGAACAGGATCAGTGGGCTTCTGACAGCTTATTTCTCTTGCACTGCAGGAGCTGCCTCATGGCTACTTCACAGGAGAAGCAGCAAATCCATCTGTGCCACGACTTTAGGTACAGGTTTGTCAGATTAGGTAGGTAGAAAAGTGTCCAAATTGCGTCATTAGAATATCTGACCACTGCCTACACTGCACAGTTTTCAGTGGTACATAGACAGATCAAAACATCACATTATCCTAAAACTTAAAAGCTGACTACAGCCTAAGATTCATGTTCATTTGATACAAACTGTGTATTTAGATTCCTAGCTGGCTTTGGGCATTTTCAGCTTCTCCTTTTTGCTCTTCTCATAGTTTGGATCATAAAAATGAATCAATGTTGCTTTTTTTTCAGCCTGTATTGAAAGACTGCAGGGGAGGCTTTAGCTTTGTGTTGCTTTACAACTGTACACATGTTATTACAGATTTTCTGTAAGTTCTGCTTTTAGATATTTTACATATATATATTAATATATACATACATACAGTTTCTTTCTGATCAAGAATAATGCTGTAGCACCACAAATCAATCACAAAAGCAGAGTCAAAGCCTTTAGAAGACCTCAACTTTACCAATAGTGTTACAGTTGTGAGAGAAATGTACATATTTAGCTGCTTAATAAGATCCCACAGCAGCAGCCCACCTGTGATCCCTGTTGTCTTTCATCATCTCTACTTCTGACAGTCTCTCTTCTCCTCTTGGTTCCACCGTCACCTAAAATTTCCAGTAAAGGACAAAACGTAGTGAAATGTTAGGTAAAGGCAGCAGAGTGATATGAAAATTCCAATTCAAAAGACAATTCCAAAACCGAAGAATTGTATCAGGTGTTTTCAATGGACTTACAGTGCAAAAGGCGACTACACACCTAGGAAAATAGCGTAGAACCACTTAAACCAGATCCAGCTAGAAAAAGTCCTGATTTATGAGACAACTACCTTCTCCGTGTCATATTTCCAAGCCCTAGACAACTCCTCTCACTTATAATTCTACTGCTATTACACAAAATAAATATCATAATGGTATAACTCGATTTACAATTAAGTGAAATATTTACTCAAACATGTGGAAGAAACGCTTTTCAGGTCGGTTTATGTGTCCAGCCAAGCAAGTACATCACAAGAGAGGATTACATTGCTAATTATATCTGAGGTGATATTCTAACAGCAGCTGGCCCTGCAGACTGTCTCCCTCTCTCACTTCATCTTGCCTGAGACATGCAGGTACTGTTTTACATAACTACTGATGGAAACAAGAGATGGAAAAATCACAGAATCCCAGAATGGTTTGGGTTGGCGGGACCTTAAAGCCCATCCAGTGCCACCCCTGCCATGGCCAGGGACACTTTCCACTGTCCCAGGGTGCTCCAAGTCCTGTCCAGCTTGGCCTTGGACACTTCCAGGGATGGGGCAGCCACCACCTGGATCGCAACCTCAAAATGCTTTCAAGCAATACAAAAGTGCAAACACATTTATTTTGTACACTTTATTTTGGGACTAATTCCTCCACAGGTCAGGAGCTCAGTATTGCTCAGTGGGGTGAAGGATTCCCAAAAACACATCTGAGAAAAGCAAAAGCAACAGATCTGCGCAAGGAGAAAACACTGAAGTCAAGATTATTAATATATCAGGTAACCATTAATCTTTTTGTTATTCCACTGAAGAGTGTAGTGACAGTCTGTAGCCAAAAGCATTAATAGCTATATCTAAAAGTTACTGTTGAATGTGTGGACTGGCCTATGCACTGAGGTCCTTCAAGCGGCACTGACTGAGCTGCGTTTTCAGGGTGATTGGGTGATTAGAGGTGGGATACAGCCACAACAAAACATGCAGACACTGCTGAGAAGGGGACAATCACTTCCCATTGCACTACCCCACTGTCATTGATAGTCTTCTCTCTCCCACTGACAGCTGTGGGCCTTCGCGAAAGTGAAACTACACAGACCATTTATTATACTGAAAGCATTTTGAGGCTGTGATTCAGGGAGAGGCAGCCCCATCCCTGGAAATGTCCAAGGCCAGGCTGGCCAGGGCTTGGAGAGCCCAGGGACAGTGGAAGGTGTCCCTGCCCACGGCAGGAACTGCCAGGGATGCACTTTAAGGCGCCTTTAACCCCAGACTAGCCTGGGCTGCTGCGATTCGGTTCTGTGACTATTCAGCAGCTGGTGGCAGAAGGGCTACCGCACATCCACCGGGGGACCGTAGGCCGGTCACGGCCACAGCCGGTGCCGGGCACGGCCCAGGGGATGTAGGAGCCCGGAGAACCGTGAGTGACCGCAGCGGAGCCTCAATGCCTAGCGCAGGGGCCGGGCCAAGCAGCGAGCGCGGGGCTGCCCGACAGCCCGGAGTGCCTGGCGGGACTGGGCGCTGTGAGGGGCGCTGTGAAGGGTCCGGGC